>JANHFX010001313.1:151441-173782 GCA_027560015.1 Chloroceryle amazona
GGCCCCCTGCTCTGGGTGACCCTGCTGGATGGAGCAGGGGGGTGGCACCAGAGCATCTCCAGAGGTCCCTTCCAACCTCTGCCATGCTGGGATTCTGTGCTTCTTTCAGAGCTGATACCTGCACTTAGAGCAAAACAGCAAGTTATCCTCTTTAACCACCATCTGTGTAATGGCCCCAGTGGCAAATTTAGTAAAATAATTATATATAATAATATATTTAGTAAAATAAATACTATATTTCACACATTAGGCCTTTCCTATGGGGATTAAACAGCCTGCCTACAAAATCTAACTCTGAAGTAGAATGTAGGAAACAACACCAACTTTGATTTTGTTTTGTAACTTAATGGCATACAACTAAACAGGTTATGCAGTATGCTGCAAAAGGACCTAATATTGCCTTAGAATCCCCTGAGTATTTTTTAAGGAACATCAAGTAAAATAATGCTGCTTCAAAGCCCCAAGCATACTATATCATCAGTCTGACACCACTTAAATAATGTATTATACAAACATGGTTTTGGTCTAGCAGGATCAGTGGTGGGAGGTAGTTTATTAAGTGAAAAAAAAAGAAGATATAGAGGAAAACCAGAGTGAAAAAGAAAGACTACTGTAAAATGCATATTTTCTAAATTAGGGTTTGTCCAAAATATAATTTTCCATTAATTTCTCAATGCCTGAATCAATTTAGCTTAAAGTTTGTGGTTTATACAATGCTCTTGCCTTCACTCTTAAATAAAATAATAATTTGTGGTTCATTTCTCTAAGAAGAGGCAGGACTTTTTTTTTTTTAACGTATTGTGGTAGAGTTTAGATTGTTCAAATTCAGTTATTCTTGAAAATCCTTTTCCTTCATATACTACCAATATGATTGCAATTATTTTAAAGTACCTTTTTGTTCTTTTAACTGCATGTGAAGTTCATGTATTACCCACAACTGAAGTACATATAATTTACCCCTTTGTCATGGTATGTCTAAGATGCTCTGTAGCTTAGTATCTTTTTAGCTTCCCAAATGAAGGCCTAAAATCCTCGTTTCCAAAGTATAAATGGCTTCTTTTCCTCTCCAAAACAAGATGCAGTATAAGAATCCTACACCAGTTGTCTTTTAGAATTGCTTAAACATTTCCATATTAAGATCCCAATCCTTTGAGATGCCTTTGTGAAAGAGCTTACTTATGAACAATTCTGTTATTAAAAGTGTTTTTACACTGTGTCTGCTGCTGACCCAGGTTCCATCATCGCTGTGAAAAAACCTTATTGAAATCAGTGCTGTGTCACTTCCACCCGCTGCAGTTTCATTCTGAAGTTGACAAGTCCTGTATCTACAAGCTGAATTTATGTACTATATATGTCAGATGCAGTGCACTTCAGCTTCTTCCAGAAACAAAGCTGTAGGAAAGAGAAATGGTGATGCTTATTTAAAAAGAAACAGCAAGCAAGCAAGAGAAACAGAAAGAAGAAGAAACAGGGACATATTTGAAACATATTTTGTACCTTTGTAAATTAGTGGGACAAATCTGCATTGCACTTATCAGTCCCTAGCCTATTGTATTCTATGGTCAAATGTACAGTTTGAAGATGGTACAGCAGGTAGATGAGGGATTCTTTTCAAATTTGGGTCTGATAGATTCTCTCAAAACTTCAAACTCTGAAGGTTTTATAAATGCAAGACAGGTCTCTTCTTGGTCCAATAATGCCATTCCATAAAAACACTACAAAATATTATCTGACATTTCATTAGTTTGCTTCACTAGCTTTCCTGGAAATCACTTAGCAACAGAACTCCCTAAACACACACATGCATGTCATTAAAGAAAGAGAAATGGCTTTCAGCTCTAAGAAGGTCATCAAAATTGTAATTAAAGTAAAATGCATTACTATGTAGACCTCATTTGTAATTAAAAAACAGATTTATGAAAGATGTATCTCTTCATCTCAAACATATTTATTTTATAACTCTTGTCCCATTTTCAAGGGTCTCAAGATTTGGAAAAAATTAAGCAATAAAGAGTAAACTAGGTAAATGTGAGGACAACAGCAACATGGGGATATATGGAAATTATCGTTGTTTAATTCGAAGAAATAACAACAAAAAACATATTTTGGCATCAAAGAGCCACTGTAAGTAAATAAGGAACATTTCAGATTCCACATTTGAGAGAGATCAGACTCTAAAGGATCTTTCATAGGTTTTGTTTACTCAGCACTCAACAATCTGGGTGAGTCAAAACCACTGCTTTTTAGAGACAAGCTCTGGAGTAATAAATATAAAATGGATTATGGATTTGGGATGTCAGCTTGTTTTCATGACCTCCACTTTCCCAGTTCTGCCTCTGAACACATTTCAATCTAAAAAGAAGAATTTTGTTTTCCTTCACTGTGTTTCAATACTTTCTATTTTATACTCCAACCACGGAAATAAGTCCATTTTCTTAACAATGTTAACTGTACTGGATGTTGAAAAAGAAAATAAATAAAATTAAATTAAAGTAAAACTTTTTTCCTTTGAACTCTCTCTAGTCTAATCATTTTGAAGATACATTTAGGAACCACAGATGCTTCTTTCCATCAGAATGAAGTCAGTTGTATGTTTCTGTTCACTCTGGTGACAGCTGTAGCCCAGTAAATAGGATTTTCTGCCACCTC
This sequence comes from Chloroceryle amazona, assembly GCA_027560015.1. Taxonomy (NCBI): domain Eukaryota; kingdom Metazoa; phylum Chordata; class Aves; order Coraciiformes; family Cerylidae; genus Chloroceryle; species Chloroceryle amazona. The sequence continues at coordinate 154,091 of JANHFX010001313.1, forward strand.
CAGGAGAAGGCCACAGGCTTTACATTGACTGGCCAGTGTAGGGTCTCAGTCCTCATCTGTACTGGCACAGACTGAGCTGGATTTAGCTTGTGTCATGGTTTAAGGTCAGAGCTGCCCCTTAGACCTATAACAGATGCTCTCAATCCCCCTCCCTCCTCAAAGGGGAAGAGAAAGGGAATAAGGGAGAGAGACTTAGTGATTAGAAAAGGAAACTAGAACAGCTTGAATGAGAATAATAATAATAAGAAAATAGAATATATACAAATATATACAAAGCCAGTATGGAACCCAACCCCCTGATGGTAATTACATCACTGTCACCGCTGATGGTGTGGAGCAGGCACCAGGGAGAGTCCCAGCCTGGGCCCTGCAGCAGACGGGAGCTGTGTTCAGGAGCTGGATTCTGGTACCAGATTCAGGACACACCGATTGGGATTGAAGGCAGAACAGACAGAATCCTCCTGGGATGCTCTGAGGAAGGAACCAAAAGAGGCCCTGAGCCAAGCCAAGCCAAACTGGCAACAGGGCCAAGAGGGGAGAAGAGCCCAGGAACCCCCAGAAAGAGGGCAAGTGAGCAAGCAACAAAACTAGCAAGCTAACAAAAAACCTTCAAGACCCTAGAGATCCCTGTGCTTTATACAAAATATGACGTCTGTGGGCTGGAATCCCTCGCTGGTCAGTTCGGGGTCACCTGCCCTGTCCTCTCCTCCCTGCAGGTGCAGCCTTTCACTTTCCTGCACCTCCCAATGTGGTGCACAAGGTCCAGCAGTGGCCTTGGTCTGCACCCCAACCCTCGGTACTGACTCTGACCATGGGGTGTTATCCCTGCCAGCAGCAGACACTGCCTGGGAAAACAGGCTGCTGACTGCAGACAGTGCTGTTAGTTAGGAGAACTGAGCTGAAAAGTAAAATCACCAAACAGAATTAGTTCTGTTTTCACTCAAACCAGGACAGTTTGTTGCAACTAATTTCTGGTGAATTCACTTCAAGTGTAATACCTTAACTACTTAGGAGATCCTGTGTAGAAATAGTCCCACAGGCCTAGGGGGGTCAGTGGGTGACAACAACTCTTTCTGTCAAGAATGGTTGGGAATCAATTGAAAAGAAGCTGTCTGTAGTGAGAAAGCTTGTAGAAACAAGTCTGAGACTGAAAGGAAAGAAACTCCCACCCATTATGCTCCCTCATGCAAAGTCCTCAGTTTGCTGACAACTAATTATCACTATCACCCCTGTGGCAGCTCAGAAAGGTTCAGCTGTTGACCTTAGGATTCAGAAGGATATTGGGAATGAGAACATCACAGCAGAAAAAAAAGTGAGATAGAAATTGTTTGTGTAGCAACTTTAACTGTAATGTTAATTACAGTTTTCTATATTATTTTGGACTATTGGTCTATGAAAACAGGATTGTAAATAAAACTAAATTCTTAGCTCCATTTTTAATGTGTTCCTATTCGCTCAGAACAAGATTTTGATTTAGATCATTGTTCTCTCTTGAATTTCTACATTACATCAGTATGGTTTTATGTAAAACATCATTGTAAAATTGCAGCTCATTTTTTTCAAAAGTGCTTAGAGGCCTCCAGGCTTTCTTCCAAAGAAAGCTTTCTTATTTTATAACAATTATTTCACTGTAAATTGCCCAAATGTTTCCTTTATTTTTTTTTATTCTCTGTCAGAGATTTTTCCAGTTGTAGGCACTGTACCCAATAAGGATCTGCTAATGCAATAGCTCTACACAGCCCAGTTCAGGAAAGCCAAAGGGATGAGTAGTTATCCCTTTGGATTGGTCACTGTAACCCTTCTCTCAACTAATCAAGCTAAAATCACACTATGGCTCCAGTTAATTGGTTTGCCAAGGCAATATGGTGTAGTAGAAATGCCTCTCTGGTAATTTATCTGCATTTTAAGTAAAATATCCTGGAAGTATGACCTTCCTTTTTATTAGAAAACTCCTTGCTAAATACAAACTGCTAGTTTTGCTTCATTTGTATCAACTGCTTGACAAGTAGGTGTGACTTACTAATTGGAAACTCTTGATCACTAATGATTGCTGTGATGTATCTCTCCAGCCTTTCTGAGATTCTCAGCAGTATAGAGAACACTAAGAATAACCAAGCTGTTTATACCTAAGGAATTGCTCTGAGAAAGTCGGGTTTGTACAGTACAAGCATTTTTTTCCTGAAGTAACAAAGAATTGAGTTAATGCAGAAACTGCATTCACTCAGATTTAACACATGTTTTGCATTTAGAAATGGCCAGCTAATGCTGTACTAAGATCAATAGGATTGGACTGCTTTGAATTTTTGTGACTTCTATGATGTAGTCCAAGCTGTTTATTACCTGCACAACAGTCTGTAGACTGTAGAAGCAATCTAAACTTTCTTTTAGATACTTATTCAATTTCTCCATGTGTTTTAAAGCACTATAATAAGACTGTGACCAGCAGGTCAAAATTGGTTCTCCTCCCCATCTGTCCTGCCCTAGCAAGGCCACATCTGGAGTACTGTGTCCAGTTCTGGTCTCCCCAGTTCAAGAGAGACAAAGAACTACTAGAGAGAGTCCAATGGAGGCTAACAAGGATGCTGAAGGGACTGGAACATCCCTCTGATGAGGAAAGGCTGAGAGCCCTGGGGCTGTTTAGCCTGGAGAAGAGGTATGGGAGGGTATCTGGTCAATGTTTATAAATATCTGAAGGATGAGTGTCAAGCAGATGGAGTCAGATTAGTTTCAGGGGTGCCCAGTGATAGGACAAGGTGCAACAGGCACAAACTGGAACACAGAAATTTTTACCTAAACATGAGGAAAAACTTATTTGCTGTGAGGGTGTCAGAGCCTGGCCCAGAGAGGTTGTGGAGTCTCCTTCTCTGGAGAGATTCCCAACCCACCTGGACACTGAGATTCTGGGCCCCCTGCTCTGGGTGATCCTGCTTTGGAGGGCACTTGGACAAGATAATCTCCAGAGGTCCCTTCCAACCTCCACCATGCTGTGACTATGTGATTCCGTTATATTAGATGTAGAGCCATTAATCTATAGTTTTAATTTCAGCTAAAAGTATTGGAGACTTACTATTAGAATTATTTGAAGTACATTAATTAAGTATATTAATATATTAAGTATATTAATATATTAAGTATATTAATATATTAAGAACTAAAATACTTTTGTGAAACTACAATAGTTTGATTTGTTAGGGGACAATATTTGTGCTACCTGATAACTGATGACATATTGGAGGTCAACTCCAGTGATTTGGTGATATTTCCTACACCTAATAAGTATAAAATTTCTAAGCAGAAAAGTTTTGGGGTTTTGTTTGTTTGTGCTTTTGTTGTTGTTTGTTTGTTTGTTTGTTTGTTTTTTAAAAAGGCTTAAAAATCACAATATCCAAAATAGTTTAGTGGCATAACGACTGCATCTGAGTTGAGAAAAATCACCTCTACTTTACTTCATCAATGAAAGTCAAGTGTGCACCAATTCAAGATGCCTCAAAAAACATAAGACTTGGAAATATATTTCTATTCTCATTGCTACCAAGGATGCTGTAAAGGGGAGAAGAAAACACTTGCTTATTCAGGTATGGCTTAAAAGTGGGTACATTAAATGTTGAGATAGGGTGTCTGAGCCTTCACCAGATCTACATGAGCATATTTTGTACCCAGTGATCTGCTTCTACAATAGACTTTCAGTGGCAGTCCAAACCAGGAGGTGATGATTCACGACACCTGCATCTGCCAGGAAATGTAAGACCTTGATAGAACTTTGACCTCTGGTAATACAGTGACAAAATGCACAAAATTTTATTAGCTAGAAAAATCAACTTCCTTAACCTGGAAGCAGAACAGCTGTGCTTATAGTGTCCAGGATTAACAGTTGTAGCTATGCATGGCTTCTACTCTAGAATACTTTGTATTAATGACACAATGAATCAGCAACCCAAGTAAATGACTCCAAAATTAAGGAAATATTATAATGCTGATTTAATCACATCATGATTACATTGTTACATTTTAATGAATTATTTGCATTAATAATACATACAGAATAATTTAATTATGACGCTTTTAATTGCCCCTTTTCTTCAGAAGTAGTGAATATGGGAGGAGATCCTGTCCAAATTAAATTATTCAAAAAGCAAAAGTACTTCTGCGTCTACTGACCTTGTTTTAAAAAATAATAATATTTCTATTATTTATTATATGATTTTTGAAAAAAAGAATAGTTATACATTCAAACCTGCACTTTATCCATAAGGGTTACACATCAAAATATCCATGGGAAGTTTTTATTGTTTCACAGTTTCTCAAATTTCATGATGTGGAGGACAAGAAGATAAAATAATCAAACATTTACTTAAAGAAATTCTTTACATCCCAGTTTTTGTAGAAAAATGTAAACCACAAAAGTTTCTATTCTTAAATGCAGAGTAAAAGTATTAAAGTTCATGTATTTTTTGCAACTTCCATTGCATTGCCTTTAGTACACAGTGTTCTGTGTACCAAAAATAAAAGGATTCATTTTTAGAGCCTATTAAAATTGCAGTCCTAGTCTATAAAGGAACAGTAAAAATAGCATCACAAGAATAAATTTTAAATGTGTCTAGTAAATCTGAGCTGGAAATCAAAGCTTGAAAGAGGGAGAAAGATAAGAAACTGTTTAGTTCATAGGCATATTTGTCTTCAGAAATGAATTTACATTCTCAGTGAAGTATCAAATGTTTAGGGGTTTTATTTTCATTTTCAAGGACTATTATCTACTCCTTCAACTGACAGTCGTCACCTGTCATTCTTCAAATGATCTCTTCACTTCCAAGCAGTTTCAGATCAGCCACATGAATGCACAGTGCCTGGCACAGAGTCTGTCTGTCATTAGACTACTCTCATCAGTTGCTTCAACCTCAGACTATCCACCTTGCCACTAATTCTCCAATCTCCATTTTTAGCCATGATGAGATATGTGTCAAGAGGACATAAATGATAGCATGCCTAAGTAAAATCATTAAAAAAAAAAAGTGAAAAAAAAGTGAATGCTCTGCATACATTTATGTACTTATATGGTGTTCCTTAAAGTCAGCCAGATTAATTCTTTGTATGAAATCTTTTTGCTTAACAGAGACATTAACTTCCTTTTGGTCCTATCACTTTGCTTAATCTCAGTTATGGCTTCTCTTAAATCCATCTCAAAGACTGGGAGGTTATCAGCTGTTGAAAATCTTCAAGTTTTAAGCAGGAGTTACATTTCTAAGAAGCTTTATATATATGGAACTAGTGTAAGTCATTTTGATATTGTACACGTGTCTTTTGTTAGGACTGGGAGATTGATGTTTTAGCACTTGCAATGTGTCTTAATCAAGATTTTGTAATGTAGCTAAACAGAAGTTCACCAGATTAAGGGTGTCCTTTGAGTGGAAATAAGTAGCAGAGGGTCTGTAATTACAGATTTTCAGCCTTGCTAACTTGAATCTGATCAGAAGCATCTCTAAGGAGAACTTTTAATTTCTTTCGGGAAAAAAAATGGACTCAAATGGAAAACAAGGTTTAAGTGTTTCCTCCTGCAAATATTTCCCTGAAGTCTTTAAACTGAATCCTGGTCACAATTCCCAAGAAAGCATTCTCCATAATACATTAAACTCCTCTAAATCAGCTTCATATCCAATTACATATCTGTTAGTTCTCATAACTGGGGATGATAAACTGTTGTACTCTGGATACTCATTGAAGGAAAATGGCCTTGTAAAGCAGGCAAATGACATCTAAAAATCAGCATCAGGAGGTGCTGGGGTGACATTTGTATGCAGGGTGTTGGCTTGTTTCTTCTCCTCCCCCCATACCTTCTAGATCAAAGCATTTGGGATGATAGCAAACTAACGTCAGTGCCTTTTAACTAAAAATTCTTCACAAGTATGAAAATAACTGTTCACTTGGTGCCCCAGATTTCTGTAGCTGATAAACCCTTCCTGAACATATCGAATTGTTCAAAGGGCCATGTGGGCCATGGGTAACTAATCTATAGTGGAAGCAGTAGCTACAAACTTCTAGATTTCCTATAAAAAATAAAAGAAGTAAAGTTAAAGGCAGGAGCAGGAGGGAGGCTGATCTTCAAAAGAAGGTGAGCAGGAAGCTGAGGACAACCCTGGGGCTGTCTGTGCCCCACCAGTAAGACACACAATCTAAAAACAGCAATCAGAGGTGGGTGCTGGGATTGGGGTTCAGGGACAGACCCAGGTACACCAAGCAGTGAACCAGGTCCAGGGACCAGTCAGGGGCTCCAGCCAGCAGCAAAAGAAAATGAAGGCTGGAGGCAGGCTTCATGCAAAGCTACAATGTGCAGTGATGGACTTCAGTGCTATGTTAATGGTTTGGGGATCATAAAGGTCTCTTTCAGCAGAAATGATCTTATGAGTCTATGAAAAGGGCCAAAAACAAGGCTGGCACCAGTCTATCTACAGCATTCCTCAGACCAGGTTTGGGCATGCTAGTCTGAGCTTAAGTGAGACCCCCGAGCCCAAGGACAAAGACAGTAGGTGGGTCCGGTTGAGGCCAGTCAGTCTCTCAGGGTCCTGACAATTGCTAAACCCAAATTACCATGACCATTTTGTTTAAGAAACTGGCTGGAATTGCTCAGCCTGAAGAAGAGAAGGCTCAGGACAATCTTATCAATGTATATAAATACCTAAAGGAAGGGTGGAAAGAGGATGAAGCCAGGTTCTTTTCAGTGGTGCCCAGTGACTGGCAAAAATTATCCAACTTCTTGTAAAAATAATAGCTCATAAATCGTCCTAAAAAATTCTGGTAATGCCTTTCTGGATGCCCTGGTGCAAATAGGCTTTTTACCTACCATTAGGTTCAGCACATGATCACATGAGACAAATGAAGGGATGGTTAAATAAAAGCCTTGCTGTTGATAACTGAGCTCTTAAATGCCAGGAGTTCTTGTTCACCTTCATGCTTCCCAAATATTGCCTACTTTTTCTAAATATGTGACTGAACTTTAGATCCTCACCTGCAAAATTCTGGTGCTATTAGTTTATAAGGAGTGTTACCAGAAAAATATCATTTATACACACATGTATATGGAGATATAAGATTAATAATACTGGGAAAGAGAGCTCAAAGCTAGAAGAAATCCGTTATAGCATTTGATACTATCTCATGAAATTTTCTGTGGCTGATTAAGCCAAATGACTGCAGACAGGAAAACTATCTGACCCGAAAAGTGCTTGAAACAGCAGTGATTAACAGTGGTGATTAATTAACAGTTAACTGAGCTAGGAAGGCGGAAGGCTTGCAAGCTGACAAAGAACTTGGATAAACAAGCTGAATATCAGTTCAAAGTTCCTGGCTGTGGACTTGGTTTAAGCTCTGAAGTTATTAAAATCCAAGATAGTGCATGCAAATATAAAGTCAGAAGAGGAACTGGGTGATCTGAAAGGTATCATTCAACTTCTAGTGCTGCTATTATTGCATTTTCATTTTCAGTCCAGAATAAACTCAGCTTTTATGTAGATTTAGAATTAAGGTACTAAGCAAAATGTAAGCAATATAACTGCTAATGGACAGCCTGAAGCAAACAGAGAGACAGGAACAGCCAAGATTTACTTCTTTTGCACGCAGGGCATGTCAAGGGATGCAGAAAGGTTGGTGGGGCACAGTGTAGAGTTACCACCTGGTCTAGCTGAGCGTATGACAGTCTTCACTGTCATTTGCCTGCGTGAACAAATACAGCTTTAATCACAAATCAACAACTTCTTCCATCTCTGTGAAATGTGCCTCGGTGTCATTCATACACTGCTGCATTGAAATAGATCACATATAAAATGTCTGTGCTGTGGATATGTTTTTCTAAGATTATCCTTCATGTCTGATGACAGGAATACAAGTTTCAGACTATTCTTCGGCTTTGGTGCCTTCTCTGCAGGCCACTGTCTTTTGAGATAGTACTTTAAAAACATCTCAAATAACCTTGTATTTCCCTATGACTGCTACTAGCTCATTGTATTTCTTGACCAAACCCCCCTTTCTTACATTCAGCATTCATTAAACATAATAAAAAATCAGGTGTCGGATTCAAGGAGTTGTTACAGCAGCACTTATACCTGAACTTGTTATGTGTGATACATACCAAGTGCAGGGAGAACAGCCTTGCTGCATAGTAATTTTTAGATGATTCTTTAAAGAAATCTTGTTCATGTGGTCTGAATCACTCATGATAAAATAGATGTCTAAGAACACATTAGCAGAGTGTTGGGATATTACATTAAACATGTCATTGTCTTCAATCACTTAAAAAAAAAAATGTTGAGGCATTTTAACTAACAGACCTGATTAATAATGGCATCAAAAGAGGTTTCTGGGTTTTTTGCTCAGAATGCTGTCTTCTGAGACTGTCAGCTAAAATGTATAGCAAGCAAGAGATGGGCCCAGGTCCACACCTTAGAGGAAAGCTTTATTGTCAGTGTCCCAGTCTTTCTGCAATCATTAGCTTTCTTTTGCTTGGTAGCAGGGTAGAATTCATTAGAAGGAGGGTGAAGAAAGGGAGTTTTATCGATAACTCAATTCTGAAGTGACTATTTGGCTTTTTACTTTTAAAGGCAAGTAATGGCAAATTCTTTTTGAACAAGAGTAGAGTCCTAACTGAATGGCAACCTTTATTACAAATACTTTCAGAGTTTTAAACTCTACCATCCCTGATCCTTTGACATCTTTTACTACAGTGGACTAGACACTAATAAGGACACCTGAGGTCTATCAGGATTTCAATATTAACTGAGATGTTTTCTCTTCCTACCTTTTTTTTCCTATTGCAATGAGAGGAGAGATTTGTTATTGAGGGGCTATTAAGATTTTTCTCATGCACGACCACTTTTACATAAGGTCAAAGACTATGGCATTTAATATCCCAGCCTTCAGCCACACCTCCTGAAATTAAACGCATGTCCTTCACTTCATAGCCACCCTTTTCACATGTACACACAAAGCTATTATCCATTCTTCTCTCTGTGAATGATAAAATTGTGCAAGTCACCCCTTTCATGACTGAATGGCATGAGAAATTACCTCATTTACACAATGGAGGTGATATACAGGGAAGCCAAGGAGATGGGACTGAAGTCTTGGAAAAGACCCTTACACTATGTGACAACCAAAACCCTTCTTGTGGTGGTAATTAGGGTAGTGGATATGAAGGGGGAGCTATGCATTGGAGTACTTTGATTATTATATATTATAGAGGATGGAATTTGTAATTTCAGTGTTTTTGTTTGGTGTTGAGTAACTTGGACAAAGAAACAAGAGTTTTTGATTTTGGGGAGTATCTTGACAAGCCAAGTGTCTTGACATGCCAAGTATCTCAGGGCTCTGGCAGAAGAGAGATAAATGGGGGTGCACTACAAGAAGACAGAAGGTATAATAAATGAGAGAGTAAACTGGACCAACATAGGAATGGTATCATTATGAAAACCTAAAGGCAAATGAGGTTAAGATCTGTCTCAAGCAGTAATAGTGAATCTATATAAAATGAAGTAGCTTCTCTAAATCTGGAAGAGTGTGCAGATGGTTTAGAAACCTCATCTTTGAAAGACAGGGAATATTTATGCCACCTATAATAACAGACTTTATCAGGACCAGCAAAAGCTAGTACCATTAAACAGAAGAACAAAAGAACTACTATAAATATATGTATATATCCTTAAAACAGAGAAAGCAGGAAGTCATGTCTGATAAGGAAAACAGGAATAGTATAAAACAGAGGGAAAAAAAACAAACAAACAAAAAACCCATAATAAAAATAGTTTGCTAAAATGCTAAGAAAAACTTTCAAGTACACCAGAAGGAGAAAGTCTGCCAAGAAGCCAAGACTGATAGCTGGTCAGAGTCATGAAGGTGCTCCTAGAGAAAACAAGGTCATAGCAGGGAAACTAAAATTTTCCTTTAGTATTCTCTACAGAAGTAGTCAAGGAGATTGCCATAGTAGATGTTATCTACATAGGATGCAAGCTGGAAAAGTTCTCAAATTGAAGAGCCATTGAAAAGTTTTCAGAGGAAAAAGAAATCATGTTTTTAGTAATAGATTGGCCAGATTAGCTGGTACTAATCTAGTGTTTCTAAAGGAAAAGCTATGAGACAGATGAAACACTAATTGTGTTGTGTAATCAAAGGCACTACTGAGGGAATGAGGTTTCGAGAGGAAGCATGGGAACTACAGGCCAACAAGGCTGACTTCTATATTGGGTAATCTTGCTGCACACTGTAGTAAAGAGAACTGGATGTATGAACAGAAAGGAGATAATAGAGAAGAAATGATGTGGCTTCGGACAAAGAATGGACTTGCAGATCAATGAAAGTTCTTTGAATGAGACTCCAAAAGCATACGAGAAAAGGTTAGGGAGTTGAGCGAGTGCACTCATATATTGCATTTGGATATTGACAATTTATTATGAAACCCTTCATCAAGGGTCTTGTAGAGGTAAACTGGTATGGGAAGAAAGGAAAGGCTTTTTTGTCATCTGATAATGGACCAACAGGTAGAAAACAAACAGTAGAAAAAATAAGTTGCCATGATTCAGAGAGGTGACTTTTGCTATCCTTCAGAGATCTCTATGTGCACAACATGAATGACAGTTTGCTGCTTTTTTTCTACAAATTTATTCTGTTTAATTTAAATTAAACTGACTACAATGAATTTCAGGAGCACCACATGATACTGACTCATTAGCAATAAAATGTCAACTGAAATCCAGTGCTGAATAACACAAAGTTACATGTATAAGGAAAACCAGCACAAAGTAGACATCTGTAAAGAATTATCTGAATTAGACATTATTGCTAAGAGATTTAGGAGTCATTTTGAATAGTTCTGTTTGAATGACAGCTCTGTCATTGAATGTAGGTATTTTTGATGGATAAATGGAGACCTAAATAACCACAACTAAAAAAGGCACTGTATACCAGCTTTGAATGAAAAGTAAAAATTTGCTGTGCTCCAGCACAAAGAAGAAAATGATATTAAAGGTAAAAATAGAGAGGAGAACAATGAGGCAAATATATGGACAGATAACTCTTTAAAATTAATATTTAGGATTCTTGCTTTTAAAAAAGAGTGAGTGAAAAGGGGACGTATATAACATATAATGTTATATTAAGGTCATGCACAATGTGGAGAAAATGAATGGAAGATAATTCTTCCTTACAGTGCTGCAGAATCTAGGGCATTAAATGAAATTCTTAGACAGAAGTTTCAAAATGAACACAAGATTAGGAAAACATCCCTAATGGATATTGAGATTATAGAATTTATTGTCACGGGATGTTAAAGTTATCTGAAGTAGAGGTAGATTCAAAAGGCAGTTTCATAGAAGAGGACAGTTAACCACACAGAAGTGGATGAAAGATCCAGCATGGGAAATCATTAAGCTGGAATTTTCTCATGGCTGGATTAATGTACCTACATGTCTTTTATTCCAACACCTATTCCCACATCATCCACAGTGGCCAGTCTCGTTCTTTTAGACTCCTTTTCTAAGTAAAGATGCAGAACAGTGACAACCTGCATTGTAGAAAAGGTCACCACTTACTAGTTTTAAGCTTCACACATTTCTAATTGCAGTCCTGCTTTCTTTCTACTGAACATCCTTTAAATTCTTTGAAATAGTTGGAGTGGAATAAAGTGTCCAGATAAGCTATATAAACGAAGAGGACCTTGAAAAAAATAACCTGTACTTCATATTGTTAGGCTGCCAACCATGTCAAGTTTCCTGAATTGTTCATGGAACAAATGTGATTGCGTGTACCATACGGTGTTATTATTCCTTGGTTCTTACTGGTAATATTTGTTCCAGCAGTTGTAAGAGAGGTCAGGACAGTGACAAACAGGACAGTGGAAATCTGCACATAAATGGACTAAGAGTTTGCAAGGATTCTTCAAGCATGAAATAGTGTTTGAGAGAGAAAAAAGAAATATTTGCCGCAGGTGATATGTCCCTTCATACTGAAGTAGGAACTGTCATGTCATAAAACAAAGTCTATAAATATGGTTCTTTTTGCATATTTTCAGTGTGTGGGAAATAAGTACCAGGACAGAGGCCCCCATGTGATTTCTCCTTATGTGTTGCCAGCAGGCAAAGTGGTAGTACTTGACTGCTGGGCTGCATCTGTACTATAAAATTGTCATGTTGTCAGCTAATGAATTACAGCCATTCAAGGCTTGGCCTATGCTTTTGGTGTTATAACACAGTTGTACTTGGGTATAGGGAGTTTGTGTGTTGATGGAAGTTAAAAGGAGCTAAGAACTATAAAGAGGTCATATTAAGTCACTGAGCAATATATAGGAGTATATTAAGTACATAATAAGAAGTATATAGAAGTCGTATTTCTCTCTGTGATTTAGGCTTCATATTTTAAATCAACATTATATCAAGGCCAAGCCTTGAGGCAGCAGCAAAGGACTCGAGTTTGGAACATGCATATTGGCCAACAATTTGATGCCAACTTAGTAGGGATGGCTCCTGTGTTAATATATCCAAGTTAGAGGAGCAGAGAAGCTGGAATACAACCATCAGGAAGTATGTAAAAAGTAAAAAAGGTGTAAAGGTGTAAAAAGGAAAAAGGATGTGCTCTTTTCCCTTCTTTTAATACAAATACCTATTTAAAGTTGCCTAAGGACTCAGAAACATTAATCAGCCTTCAGCTTGGTTGGTTACAGCAAAAAAATAATCACAGGAGACATCAATAACTCATGATAAAAGCATGCAGTTTATGCAGTGCTAAGCATAGAATAAATCTCATCATAATCCAATCAGATCTATAATTTGGCAAGCATCCTAAGGAATTCTTTCTCAGAAAGTCACTACAGTCTTTGAGCTTGAGTGTTTACCTGAACAAACACATGATACACTGGGGAAAAAAAAAAATAAAAAAAAAGCTGAAGAGGTATGGAGACTGAAGCCTTAGAGACTGTCCTTGCAGATGAAGGCTGATCCATATGGAAATGTTAGCACATGAAAGCTTTTCCTTGCTGAAAGTACTCTAAGGCTAAAGGGAAAAATCAGCATCCAGGACCACAAGGCTAGCATCTTTCACATCTTCCACATGGACTTACTTCAAGGCAATCTTTTTTTTTTTTCTTTTTTTTCTTTTCTTTTTTCTTCTTTTTTTTTTTTTTTTAAAGAAGGAAAGAACAAGAAAGATCCTGTTAGAACCTGGTCTTCCAAAAAGTCAGTAGCCCACATTCAAAAGACACAGAGTAAAATCTCAGTTCTGTGGATGCCAAAGTTGAAGTTCCTACTGGCTTCACAGGAACCACCATTTAATCCATGGAGTGGTTCAGAATGCTTTTTTTTTTCTACTAAACTTAGAGCTAACATGAACAGGGTCATGGCACCACCCGAAGATGTGCACATATAATTTGCATTATCTTAAGCAAGAGTAGTGTGGATATCTGAGATGTCAGTGCAGGTCTGTATGTGTGGGATTAAAAAGAAAAGCTTAGGTTACAACCCTCTGCCTGAGAGATTTTCTTTGATTTGCTTTTCCCATTCTTGTACTGATCAAATCTACCCCAGCCAACATGGGAAATTTTCATGAGCTTCTTTGCAGACAAAATGTATTTTTCTATATTTAATATAATTCCCAGGTGCAACATAAAGTCAGTGATATGTAGTCTGGAAGGAGCAATTAATAAAGGCAACCATGGGCTCCTCTCTTATGTCTTTCCCATTGCAAAAAAATTCTCAGTTAATGATTGGAGGAGGGATAATTATATAATTGCTATGTGATACAATAAGTGCTTATTCCAGCTAATTTATTTTTTAAATAAAGTTAATAATTTACAACCAGTACATAGACATTTCTCTTAAACTTGTGTAAGTAATCAGGAGGCAATTTGAAAAGAACACTCTTTTGATGATACACATTGTTATGCACAATTCTTGTCATTTTTTGTTTGCAAATGATGAATTATTCAGACAGTTTCTCACTGCAGCCATGTGGTTGCTTAATGTGTCAGTGAGACAGGAGCTTTATTTTTTGACTGGATCCCTAAAAGTATGAAGAACTTAAGGTGCTTAATACATTCAATATGTGTTACTCATCCTTAGCCCTGAAAAGAGGAAAAAAAAAAAAAACCAAAGAGGAGGAAAATATGCTAATAGATAAACCTACGAAACCAGTATACAAAAGACTTAGAATCATAGGATGGTTTGGGTTGGAAGGGACCTTAAAGATCATCTAGTTCTGATCTTGCTGCCATGGGCATGGATACCTACCACTAGACCAGGCTGTGCAAGGAAGACTTCTGGAGCAATGATGCAGATGTTTGTTTTTCAGGTAAGCTATGAATCTGAGGGAATTGTCTTTTGTATGTGACAGACAATGTAGAATTAATAATACAGATTTAAGATTATCACAGATAACTATCATATATATTCTTCCTTTTAAAAAATGAAGAAAAGAAAAAACAAATTGCTCTGTAAAAGATCCACTATCAGGTTTTTAAGCAGTCACAGCCTGGTAGCCAATTGATAAAGGTAGCTACTCAACTGTGTTGACCCAAACTGCTTCAGTGGAAAAATGAGCTGCTATTCACATATTTGAGTATGCAATAATTTAGGATAATGAGTTCTTGTACATGAAATGAGTTATGTCAAGGAAAGAGATACACATTTGTGAATCGCAGGGACATGTTTATATCTGGAAGAGCTAAAAAAAACTGAGAGATACTGGTTAAGCTCCAGGTCCTTATATTTTATTTTTGTTTTTTTTTTTAACAAAACGTGGTCATTTGGAGACATTGAGTAATAAATAAATAAACCCTACCTAGGTATTATTTCTATGTGTATATGTGCTTGTGTGTGTTTCCCTCACTCCCTCCCTCTCTCCCCCTGAATCTCTGTTAACCAGTCTTTGAGTTCTCTTTGCTGAAATGGCATTGAAGCTTTCTGAACGTTGTAACATGCTATTAATTTTTAAAAAGAGGAAGCATCTCACTATTTTTTTTTTTCAACAACTAGAATACCTCCCAGCCTGAATACCCCACCAGTCCCTTCTAAGTTTTTCCTGGCACTTGGGAACTATATCAGTTCTCTAAACCTTTGCAGCACATTAGCCTTGTCCTACCCATGTTATAGGCCTTCCCCCCACAAAGAAGATGCAACTGGAATGGATAAATCATACACTATAACAAAAGGACCTGGGGTACTGTAGTTTATATAGGTTCTTGAAATGAAGTAAGCTAAGCCAACAAGAGCATTTTTAGAATTGTATTGATGTTTTGTATCACAGAACAACAGTTTGGAGAATATCCAGAACAATTCTGTCAAAAGAAAAATAACTTTTGTTTTACCTTATTATGTTGGTACATGGTAGAATGAAATGCTGCATTTGTTTTTAAGAATCATTTAGAAATTCTTATGGTAAATCATCCAGGAATTCTAAGGCAAATCATCTTATGGTACATCAGGTGCAAGAACAATATGTTGAGTGCTTATGGGCCATTAAAGATGCAAACTTAGATTCAGGTTTTGATAAGGAACTGGTTTGGTTTGGTTTTTTTTTCCAATCGTTTATTGTACCTGGGGTTTAAGATATAATCAATCATTTGTGGTTTACACATCATAACTTTCAAAACATCTACTTTTGGACAAAAGAGCAAATAAGAAAATAACATTTGAGTATTGGGGAAAGATGGGTGATAAGCAATAAACAAAACATAATGAAAAATGTTTCCAGTTTGCTTTAGCTTAATTTTACTTTGCCTTGAGTTAAGTTTCAAAAAATGCAATTCTAAAGCAAAGATACTTTCCTGCTGACAGACTGTACTTTTACTTGCACATTTTTTCACTACTTTCCTCTTCAGGGCATGTAGCATGTGGACTCGGTTGTCCGCCTCTTTATAAATGCTGCAAGCCCTTGTAAAATGATAGTTTGTGTCAGTGTTGGAAAAAAAAAGTTTGCAGGAAAGCCATGAAAATGACATACTCTCTTGAAATATAGCAAGTGGAATGAGATGGGTACTAAGCACCCTGCATGAAATTTAGGTTTCTTTATGTGTTTCTGTAGAAGCAGAAGAAGAATCACATTACCCATGAAGCAGCTACTATGCAGCTCATATATCTACCAAAGTACAACTACTGAATGCAGAAAATTGAATATATAAATACACGCTGGAAATACAGCCTTAAGCACAAAAACCCTCATCAGGCCATAAGTCTTATTTAACATTCATGCCCTAGCTAGTTCAGATAGGGACAGATCCTAAAGTCTTTATCAGGCAAAATTCTCATTGCCTATAAGTCAACAAGAGTTTTGCCAATTGAAGAAGCCCAGGATTTGTTCAGTAGTGAATAGTTTCCTCGGTAGGTTAGAAATGTATCTGCCTGCTGTGGCAGAGACAATCTATAAAGCCACTTCATTACTTGTAACTCTTTCTTTTCCCCCTGTATTCCTCTTTTACATAAAATAGTCTCTGATAATTACTACATCTTCCTTGGCTGCTACTTGCTATGCATGAAACATAAAAAAAAACCAAACCAAAACAAAAGAACAAAACAAAACAAAACAAAAAACAAACCCACAACTTCAAAGAGGAGATGCAATGATAAAGAAACCTGTGCTTTATCACCCAGTTGCATGAAAAAAAAAAGAAAACTAAAACTGAAGGAATTCTTCAAGTCTAGAAAGACCAGCTCAGCATATCTATTACAATCTAAACTAGGAATGTCAGAGAGGTGAAACTTTAGACAGTGATTTATTCTTGCCTTTGACACATGAGGTAGAACACTATATTTTGAAATACAAAAACTGACAGTGTTCTGAGGGTTGCTGTCCCTGTGTTTACAGGGAGCTGGACAGAACAGAATTTCTCCCAGCTCTGGATTTGATGGACAACCTTTTCAAAAATAGAATTGCATTTTGCTGACCTGTTTTGTGGGTGTTTTTTTAGCATGTTTTATATCTGACATTTCCTATTGATTTAGAACACTTAAGTGCAATAAATGTAGTGTCCTGACAGCTGCTGGGGAGTTCCTTTAAGTATCTGCTTGCTTAAAAATCTCTCCTGTTAAGTTAAAATTTGAACCACATGTTGAAAGAGCCTATTGCATCACAGGTTCTACATGTATTTTGAGTCTGCACCCTCCTAATCTTTTTGTCCATATATGTCCATATAGTAAGAGCCTGTAAGAAATGTTCAGCCTGATCTGCATCCTGGTCTCCTCTCCCACCATATTCAGTGGCATTCCAGAAAAGGGTAACCTGATGAGTGTATAATGTTTCAAACTCCAAACTGTGTAAAAGGTGTTTAACCTGGTTAACATATGCAATGGCACGGATACTTGAACACAGCTTACGAGCTCCCTATTTTAAGTGCAAACTGTCACTTTGAAGTTGAAGATGCTTTATCAATCTGTCTTGTAGAAACTTGGGATTCTGTGACTGCCCTTGTGCAATATGTCTTATTTGTACTACTGAAAATTCAGGTTGATTTCCTGATTGGCTGAAAAGCCAAGGAACTGTATCTTTGCTTAGGTTCTGTGATTTATGGACGATATGCTAGCTCTCTTTCTGTCCACCAACCTAACCTCACAGCTGCTTACAAGCTGAAGTGCAACTAAGACAGTTGTTATTACTCTTTTTTAAGCCCAGCAGTTTCACTTGCTCTTGATTCCTTATAACAGTCAACAGTGACAGTAACTATGATGTATAGTTTCCCTTTGTACAGGAGACAGAACTCTGCAGCACTGTTCATCTATCTGATTCCCTTGTAGGCTTTTCACATAATGCTATAATTTATTTTTCAGAAAAATACCTCTTTAAAGTAAACACAGATGTAGGAATATTGTACTGCATGTGTGTGCTTGAGTGTACGCTCAGCTTTTTCTTCATACAGCTTTTCTCTCTGCCTGAGGCTCTTTTTCTCTATATATAGCATATATCTGCTCTCTTCCATCACACTCCATTCTAAAGGCAAGCTTAATTCAACCACTTTTCTGTGACACTCCAGTATGACACTGGGTGGATTGCCTGATTAAAAAGTTTTCAAAAACCCTTTCTATTAAGGATATTATCTGATTACGAATGTTTGTGGATCCCCTAGTCTGTTCTTTTAGTGTATATGACTTAAAAACTTTCTCTTGTAGACCTTTCTTGCTCTGTCATTGCATTATCTTTATTGTGACAGGTTATAATGAGTGGAAATTTTCAGGGTCTTACTTTGGCATTTTTGGTTTTTATGAACTTGAAGCTCTCATGTGAAAGATTATCAGAGACTAGAAATGGAGAACAAAGTCAAACCAAGTAAGTTAGGAATTCTATATTTGAATGTTTATATGATTCTCTGCCACAAGTCACAGCACGTTTACATAGAATTTGCCATTTTAAGGTGTTGAACAGAAGCAAAAAGTGATCACATGTAGAAAGTATCCAAGGAAAAGGAACAGGACCTGTTGCCTCCACCTTGCTTCATCCTGGAAGTAGGAAGGAGTCACTGATGGAAGGGTAGGAGACCTCTCCTGCCCCTTCTCCCAGTCAATTTGCAGATCTTGGTAGGAGAATGGCCAGCTGCCCAGTAGATCAGGGCAGATCTGGAAAGCCCTGTGTTTGTATGGGAAATTCTGTAACCAATTTGAGTGAATGAACTAGTTACTATTTCTCTCATTAATACTTTTAGCTTCCATTTTCTCCTTAAGGTTTTTAAATTCATGGTGTTAGCCTTGTCTAACAGCCTAGCTCCCACCCAGCTGCTCACTTACTCCCTTTCCACAGCAGAACAAAGGGAGAAAAAAAAATAAAAAGGAGGGAAATTCAAACACCAAAAAAGCTTGTGGGTCAGCATAAAGACAGGGAAAGCACTTACCAATTACTACTGTGAGTAAAATAGACTTGACAGGGAAAATTAATTTATTTTCAATTAAAGCAGATGCAGATAGTGAGAAACAAAGACAAATGTTAAAACAACATATTAGAACAACTCTCCCAGGCTCGAGGTCACTCCTTCACGCCCATATCCTTCTGCTGCTCCTTCAGGAGCAGCTCCTTCAGGAAACATCCATCTTGTCCAGCATGGTCCTTTTCCATGGGCTGCAGTGTGGATATCTGCTATGGCACCTGGAGCACCTGCTCCTGCTCTTTCTCACCTTGGTGTTCATGCTGATGCTTCTCACTGGTTTTCACCATTCCCCTCTGCCTAGGTGGCAGTTTTGCCCTTTCTAAAATACCTTTTTCATAGAGTAGACACCACTTTGGCTGAAGGGTTCAGCTGTGCTCTGTGATTGGTCTGCTGGAGCCATCTGGGACCAACTGTGCCCAATATGGGACAGTACTGGCTGCTCCTCAAAGAGATGACCCTGCAGCCCATTGCTGCTAGAGCCTGGGCATCTGCACCCAATATAAAGTTTTTTACCCATCTGCTCTCCTGAAATACTTGTAAAAATCTGTTTTAATATGCAAGCATATTTGCATAAGATAGAAAGTAGAAAGCATGAAATGTAAATAAATTAAATTCTGCCTTCAGAAACAGAAGCTCTCAGTTTTCCTTAGGCAAGTAGGAATTGGTGTCCGTGCTAGAGGTGCCAGGCTGTTCATCCCAGACCCATCACAATCCCTGCAAGGCTGCAACCCAGGTGGGCACCAGCTGCATTTCACTTTGGCTGTGGTTTTATTGCTTGGGAAGGGAACCGAGAATGCTGGGATGCTCTCCAGTCA
>JANHFX010001313.1:173882-215322 GCA_027560015.1 Chloroceryle amazona
TCTAGCTCCATTTGTCAAAGGGATTTTTTAGTCTCCTGATTCATGGCATTTTTGAACATTATACTTATTTATCTAATACAGCTTATAATAAATTATTTTGCCAGAAGGACAATTTATGAAAATAATAAAATTGTGAAATAACATAATGGGGAGAGTGGAAAAGAAGACAGTATATGACATGGAGTGTCACCCTGTTGAAAGCCTCAACTGAAACTCAGCTACTTCTCCGTGTCCAAAAAGGTCTGAGTAGACTTCCCTGCCCTCCACAGAAGATCCCTCCTCTCCCTCTCTGCTGTCCTCCTTGGTCTCCATGAGCCCTGCTCCAAGTAAGAAGAAAGCAGTATTAATCTTCCATCACAAACACACAGTTTCCTCTGAAGTGTGCCCTCTACTTACTATTATAATTTCCTTGTACCTCTACACTGGAAATATTTTCCTAGCTTTTCTACAAAATAACACAGAAGAGTTATTACACTGTTTTTCATGACAGATTTTTTCAACTTGTCAACCTCTAAAAAAAATTAATTTCAGTGTTCATAAAGACAGCATGATTCACAAAGAATGGCTTTTAACATCCATGAAATTCTTTAAATAGCTTAAAGACCTCCTACTGTTCTTATTTGTGAACTGTAAGATACACTTCGTTCACTTCAACCAGGTTTTTGTTGTTGTTTTAGTCAGCAGACACATAGGGCATAAAAACTAATAGCAGCCTTTTCTGTCTAATATGCTTTACATGAAGACATTGCTTTAAATGTTCAACATGTAACCTACTATCATCAGAACTTTTTAACTCGTGGAGGAATTACATATAAAACCAGCAGGAATCATAACCAGAAAAAAATATGTGTTTTGTGTGTTCATGGAAATAAATTTTTTTTCTGTGCCTCAAATTGCTTTAGAGATATGTATACTATGTTGTAGCTATTCTAATTTCTTCCTTCTACCACTTTTGTTTTTTTAGTGTAATCCTCTCTGTGCAACATATTTGACTTTTAAATCTGCTTTTTTTTCTGTTTTTCTTCTTACCTTAATCTTACCTTAAATACATTATCATCTCTAACTGGGTAAATGGGCCAAAGAAATGGACTTATTTCTATGCCATGTAGGAATCTTTCCAAGTATTGTTTAATGTTGTTATACAATGGTGAAAATGAAAGAAATTTTATCTTTTCTCCTTTTTTCATAAGTAGCTTCTCTTCCTGCAACATGCGTTTAGCATGTTTTTCAATATCCTGCACACTACTCTCCATATATTTCATATCCATCATACTCTGCCTTTTTAAAGTCCAATATTTTTGTACTTATGTCTTTATAAATATTCTTGAGTGCCTACAAATTGATGCTGTTGCTCTACAATCACAAAAATCAAATCTTCACCAACTTTTATCTCATTTATCACACATATCTTATTTTCTTGTGGATACATGCACAGACATGTCTGACCTTCTTGATCACTCAGCAGATTTAAAAGGAAATAGCTCTATTCTACCTGCTGAAATAACTTTCCATAGTCATTTCACGATTTTTGTTCTTATCTATGCCATGGTAATTGAAGTCTTCATGATTAATGATGTGTCTCTTTAAGAGAATCTGGTATGCATACAAACATTTCCTGACCTGTCTCTTTTCAGAGAGTTTTGGATGGTTTTATCCATTTCTTTATCACACACTTTATAAGTTCTCTGTCATAAACTTGGACCCAGACCATTCCTGTCCTGGTAATCCATTCTGCAAGCAGAATATAACTTCTCTGATCCTGAAGATATATTGTCCTTTCCTGCATATACCTTCCTGTTACTATGGTGTTTTCATAACTTTTATTTAAAGTCCTGAGCCAGCTCTCAGTTAATCTACAGTAATTAAGTTATTTTTGTCTAAACACATATGGTTGCAGCTCTGCAGTCTTCTTTCTTTATATAACCCCAAAAAATTAATGTAAAACAAAGCCTTCCTTGACTCATGTTTCTGAAGAAAGTCTTCTTACCAGTTTTATTTTGCTGTTTTCCACAGCCTGCACTCCATTACCTTCATTGTGATGTTCTAGAATAATTTGTGCTCCTTTTCTTTCAACTGTGAGTCATGAAGCTGTTAGCCTGAGGACGTGCTTGTATGGGTTGGGATCATTGTAGTGGAAGGGGCTCGCCAGCTTGAACTTCTGGCAGAGTGAGGCACCGCCAGATCATTTGTATGACCCTTGGCTATCGAGGATGCATTCAGCATCTAGTAGAGAATTAAAAAATTACAGCCTGTATAGAAAAACAGAACCAAAACTCACTGGTATGGGAAAGGTGGATATTAAATATTATTCTTATAGAATAATAATCTACAATCAATAGTAGCTCCACTAGAACCCTTAAATCATTGTATTTTAAACAAAAGGCTTAGGAATTATTTGTTGTTCTTGTTTTCTTCTCTGACATTTTTTTTTCCCTCTGGTCCTTTTGCCTTCTGTTTAATACAAAATTATAATAATAAAATAAAAAGGTACATAATGCTTTTTGGTTTATCTCATTGTTTCATCAACCCCAGAATTATTTTATAGTTCGTAGTATATGTCAGGAATAAAAGTGACATATCTTATGCCAAAGATGAAAATGGTGTGGCATCATGCAAACATTATGAGCATGGAAAGATGACAAAGAGGATAATAGGTGGAGGCAGAAAGATCAAGTTCAAAATTCATGTGTAGCCCCCTGTGGCTGTTATTTTTAATTGACTGAGGTCTTGGAGTAATCAGTTTCTAAAGAAATCTTAGTATTTTGTCACTAAGCCCTGCCTTTAATTTGCAATTAACCTATGAGTGCACTTACTGTTTCTTTAGTAACTGTACAAGACACTGGTGAAACCATCATTAAAGTCTGTAGGATTTTTCCCACTCTGGACGACTCTTTACAACTACAAACTTCCTCTGCCTTGTGCTTTAACTAAATTTGTGTACTTTTTTCTTGAGGGCTTCTATCCTCAGCCCTTAAGGAAATAAATAAATAAGTCCCTGTCCTATTCCCCATGCCCTTTCAGCAGAACTTACTGTCTATTAAGATGAACCATTCCTGTATCGCTGAATGGCCATATTCACCAGTCCATGAATTTGTAATTTAGCGTGTTTACTGCAGTCCTGGGATGTGTACCGCTTAAAATGTTCACCAGGGACTTTGTCATTTAGCTGTGTCATATTATTATACTGTGTAATGAAACATAACCACATAATGCATGTAAATAACAAAGTGTCAGCTCCCTGCCAAAATATAAAGGGAATATAAAATGTAACTTCTATCACAACCCCAGATAAAACAGCATCTTCTGGAGAAATGAAAAAGTTGGCTCAGTGAAATCCTTCCTCTTCTTTTTCAGTTAAATATAAATGAAAGGAGTAGGCTCTTCGTTTCATAATGCTTACCAACTTTGCTCCCTACCAGCTTTCTAATTCAAGGTTATTTTTTTTAATATGACACTTACATATCTGTGTCCGCTGTAAAATACACACTTTTGTACACAACCATCTTCTTCCTGGGTCCTTCTCTTGTTGTTGCCCTCTTTCTTTCTTCCTTTGCTGCAATCTTGACAACAAATATTTGTAATTTTCTTCCTTTTCCACTAGTTTGCCCTTAGCACTTAAAATGAGCCAGGCTAGAGAAGAAAATCTGCCCCCAGATGTATGCGTGCACACAGCTGCAATTTGTTTCCAGCCTCAAAATTCTGAAGCTCAAGAAATCTTTCACTTGTATTTATCCCCACTTCTTTAGCTTATTTCTTCCTCTCTCTCCCTCGGATTTTCTCACATTGCACATGGAAGCTCTCTCCAGTGTTTGTAAATGAACAGATATTAAACTGCTTTAAAGCACCATTTCATACACAAGCACACACACGCACACAAAGAAATGACAGTAATTAAGAGGAAAAACAAAGGTCTATATCACATAATCAGTTGGACAAACATATTTAAAAGCCCACACAGCAAACCAGAGCACATTGCAAATATGCTGAAAGGAAGCAGAGCGAAATGCAAACACACTTGAAATGATATTAGGCACATTCAAAAGAAGAGTATACATACTTTTTGAGGTAGGGTAGGAAGTGAAACACTCTGTAACAAGTAGCAGTTCCAGAAGAAATCAAACAAGGATGCAGAACTCTGATTAAAACTGGAAATGAGAAGAGATAGAAAGGATGGGCTCATTTCTTATCAGCAAGATTTCTGAGGAAAAAATAAAAAAGGAACAGGACTGTCTTTTTGAGTGGAAAGAATTTTTGTTGTTGTTGTTTTTTTTTTACTTTATCCATTTTTTCTCTTTAGTTTCTTACTTAATTTTTCAAGTACAGGAGAATGAATACCATATGATATGTTCTAACATTGGCTCAAATTTCAAAAACCATTTTCTCCCATGCTGTTTATTCCTTTTTCTGGTTGCCAAGAAAATCTGCAAGGCTTCTGCTTCAAGCTGAAAATAAATTTTTAAGTTACACATTCAAATACTCACACCACAGTTGTCATAAACTGTACATACTGTTTGCCACACCACCCTGGTGAGGAATCCTAGAATGGGGCTATTAGAAAAGCTGAGCTTTGACTTCCCCTTCACAAGTAGATAATGCAGGTGATAAAAAGAAAATAAGTCTGAAGCCCAAAACCCAGCCATAAAAATATTGCATTAGCTTACTGGTTTGAGAAATGACATGTAACATAAAATCTTCATGGTCCAGGCAGATGCTAACAATCTGAAATACACTTTCTGTTCTTTGGGCCCCCCCAGTCATAAATCTTTTGGAAGGAAAATAAAAGTTTTCTCAGATTCTTTATATAAAATACTGTAATTAATAATACAGGTCCAACTTGAAATCTCAGTTGTAAAATATTCACAGTCTTTTCCTCACAATATAATCATTGTAGGAAAGCAAGCAAAAAGAGGGTGGAAAAAACTCCTTCTGAGTAAAATCAGGCACATAAATAAAAGATTTTTTCCACAGACAATTGTTGATACAAAGAGACTAAATTAATTAGTTAAAAAAATTATTGTCAATAATCTGCTCAATTCTCATCATAATGAGAGTATGGTTTTTACAAGCTGAATTGAATGTCTACTATGATGGAGTGTCTCAAGAGCATTCTGAACAGCTGATTAATCCTAGTCTAGATGTTTTTATATCTGCCTGATTTTTTCCTTCTCTGCCTTGATGTTTTATCTGCATGTAGTCAAATTAAATCAGCCCAGTAATATAATCTGTCTAATAATCTGTCCAATAAATGAAAACTCTCTATTCATAGACCATTTGGAGGAATGGGAGAAATAATTGCATTTTGTTTAAAGTAAAATATAACTGGACACATATATTAAGATTTTTTATTATTGGCGGGGTGGGGGGACACAAAATGCACTTCTAATACCTAGAAGTATTTAGCAAGCAGCCTGATTAATTTAGGGATGGAAATTGATCACCTATTATTTAGTCTGATAGCAAACTGTATATCTCCCAACACTGTATTTTAGAGCATAGGAAATACCAGTTTATTATAACCCTGATACTGCAGCAGACAGTTAAGCATTGACTGTTCAATCTGGTGAAATCACATAAGTCTAATGGAGGTAAGAACACAGAACTAAACACAGACTATGTTCATAGAATCATTAAGGTTGGAAATGACCTTCAAGATCATCAAGTCCAACCTTCTAGTAAATATCATCAGGACCACTAAACCATGTCCTGCAGTGCCACATCTAGACATTTTTTGAACACCTCCAGGGACGGTGATTCCACCACCACCCTGGGCAGCCTGTTCCATTGCCCAACCACTCTCTCCGTAAATAATTTTTTCCTAATATCCAACCTAAGACTCTCCTGGCACAACTTGACACCCCATGTTGTATTTTGACTTTTCTGTATTTATCACTGACTTTTGAGGACTTAACTGGTTAAGTTTTTCACTGCAAGCAATTTGAAAGTTCAACTTGTTCTTTTATTTGAATTGCCTGTGAACAATTGCATCTTCAGTATCACATTTAAACATTGCCTCAGAAGCGTTCAGGCATGTACACTTCAGCACATGGATTGCTCTCAGTTTTAACTGTCTGTTGTGGTCATGGATTCCTCTTATTCCAGCATGCAGCAGGTCACCTGCACTATGCATATCTCTTTTCTCCTCTCCATAAGAAGCAGAGCCTGAAGGAGAGGGAGGCAGCAATTCTGCTTGGGAAGAGGCTGAACAGACAGGTTGCTGCTGGGAGACAACCAGCCAGAAGGATTATAGGAACTGGCACCTTCAGTTCTTCCAAGCTGGATGAACAAATGCTGTACTTCTTATCCTTGATGGCACTAGCATTTTACAAGGGAGTAACACACATCTCATCCTTGTAGCAGCAAGCACAAGTTCCTCTCACTGCTCTCTCTCTAAAGTACTCTGCTTGGTCTTAAGGACAAACGTTTTGTGCACTTCAGCAGCTGGCTGTTGCAGCTCAGTGGACTGAAGAAATAAAGACCACAAATGCAGCACTATAACTTCTAGGCCAACCAGCAGATGCTCAGTGTGTCCTTGATTAGTTCTGAAAGTCACCAGGGAATCAAAAAGGAGATATCCCTTGGGGATTTCAGGTGGAGCAGTTTCATTTGGGGACTCATCAATCATATGGAATCACCTTTGTGTTCAGGTAAGAACACATTGTGAACTAATATGCCCCCATTGTTTTGGAGATACAAAGATGCAGGAGTGGGAGTTTCTACAAATAAAAACTGAAAAAAATAGCCTTTTTTTTAGAAGGGGTCTAAATGAGGGAGAAATAATTGGATAACAATAACTACAGCCTGGATTCTAAAAGCCAGCATTGTTTGACAGGATAAAGAGGGTGGAACTGGAGAAAGAAGCACCCCTGAAGACTCCCTGTCTCATTGGGAGATCCTCTGGAGCACCTAAGGAATAAGTAGGGTTAGAAGAGGCAGCATTAGAGCATGAAAAGACTTGCTGGAAAGTCCACTGCACTTGCAGACCACTGTTTCTGCAGTCAGGCAGGCATCCCACAGTGGTCAGGATAGAAAACTGGCAGGCAGTTCCCCAATTTTCAACGAAAGATTATGCTACCATCTTCCTGAGCAAATTATTTCACTTAATTTATTGTTCTGAGAGGACTACCACAGTCTGACAGAACAGTAGTCTCAATACTACTTATGACCATTCTTTGACAAGCAGAAAGAAAAACACTGAAGCACTTAGTCCATGCCTTTGTCTGCAGCAATTTTGAATGTTTTGAGGGTTTTTTTCTCTTACATTTGGTTACCCACAGCTGATTTCATCTATTATGGAGCAAAGGCAATTTCAGTTGCTTCACAATTACAGTTTCAAATTACTTCCTTTTATATACCAAACATTCACTTTTTTCCATTCCTTTGAAGAGTATTTCTTCCATCAAACAAGTCCACACTCCTATTAAAAGAAAATTCTTGTCCGTATAAGTGGAAAAATAAATTCAAGCAATTTCAAAAGATTCTCTAATTGAGATTAAGATTGTGTTTAATTGATCATTGCAAGCACTCAATGAATATTCACTGAAAGTGAATACAAAAATGGGTCATGGACTTATCTCTACATGCATATATATATGGACATGCATATTACCATTAAAAATATTTACAGTGTATATCCAGATTTCTGCATTTATGGGTCTGGAACCGGTTTATTTGCACTACAACTCCCCCATAATGCCCTTGTATGAAATACATACTTCATCAATGACTGGAATCTTCAAACTTGTGGCAAATGAAGCTTCAAAATGATATTGTTAAAAATATGTATCTCAAATTACAATGCTGACAAATGTACTCTGAAGCAAAGTCTGATAACCTGCCACTTCGCTTCAAGCTGTCACTGTAATGGGTTTTGTAATATAATCAATATTATTGAATTCAAGATGATTTTCATAGGTGTAAGGGCCAGTTAAATAAAAGTTGGAGGAAAAAATGCTTTGCCATTTTCAACTTTGTTTTATTATGAACCCGGTCATATTTTCAAGCTTCCATTTAATAACAAATCCTTAAAACAACCCAATATTTGCTAGTTGAAAGTGATAGGCCAGCAAAAAACATAGTAGTTAATAATAAATTTTCTGTTCTTCCACTGAACAAAACCCAGTATTAAAACTCTGTCTGATAGTTGCAAGAAAGGTCTGAATAAGCATTTCTAGTCTTCAAAGAAATATATGATGAGTTAGGTTCAAGACAAAGAATGAGCAAAAACATAGTTTTACTTTATCTAAGCCAAGTCTAACTGTTCTGATGCCTGTACTGTGTTTTTCACTTGGGGATAGACTGTCACAACCCTTTTTAATCTTTCCTGCTTGGTATAGCAGCCTTTCTGCAATCTGAAGGGAGAAAATACACTGCAGGGAGGAAGAGCTTCACAGATGCATTGGAAAGTCCACCCTCATGCTCAGGGCTAAAATGCCAGCTACAGATCTGCTGCCTCTGAAACATTTTCCCTCAGAATTTTCCCATCCGTTGCTGATTAAAAAATTCCAGGCTATGATGCATAAAACACATCCAAAAAGGGCTTCAAATGCTGCTTTAGGAACAATTTGAAAAGCAACTTCGACGTGGCCAAAACCTGGGCAATGGGATGAGCTCTGCTCACAGCTTTGCTTGATCCAGCTCAGGGTTTCCTGGCTGGATGCGAAAGGATGATTCAAAAGCACCAGTGTAGAGGGTGAGGCAGTGGGAAATGCAAGTGAGCAACAGCTGCTTTCTGCACTGGTGCTGGGACAGTGTCACCACATGTATCCCTTGCAGGGAAAATTATAAATCAGTAACTTCTTTAATGATCCAGTAAAACCATTTGATATTTCCTTCTTCCCCACTCTCTCTCTAAGCAAACATATATTGGCCAATAAAACAAGATTCTGTGCTTTGCTCCATTTTCTCCATCATTCAGGATGAGACTTCAAAGTGACAGAAGCATTAGTCTGCAGATTCTTTCTTTATCTGTGGCTTCAGAAAGAAATAAAAAAACAAAACAAAACAAACCCCCCCAAAAACATACAACTTTAATCACCCTGAACACTCTTCCTACAAGGAAAACATGCCGTGGGATACCAAGTCACCAAAAGGTTCTGAATAGAGAAGTTCTTCAGCAGCAGTGAATGCTTACATCAACTGTTGAGGTTGTTTATAAATATATGTGAGATATATAAATAAAATAAAATAAAATAATTGCTTTGGAAATACAATTGTGAAAACAGTTCTGTTCTCTATCATGGATTTTGGCTTGTCTGGGACTTGTTTTTAAATTACTAGATCCTTACTACATATCCCCACCTGTAGTTCTAATCAGTGGTTACAAATACTGCAATTAGCTGCTGTGGAAATGATTATGTTGTCACAAACAGAAGATTAGAACTTCATACAAGGAAAAATCATCAAGAACAAAAGAATGCTTTAGGGAAAAAAAAAAAAGAAAGATCTGAGTTTCATGCTAAGATTCTTAATAACAAAATAGAAAACCAATAGTAGCAAAGAGGGAAACCAGAAAAGTATTCCTGCTTGCCTTTAATGCAATTTTCCCTAAAGATTATTAAAATCCATTGATTGTGAAATGTCTGTTCTCAGGCAAAGATTTAAACTGATTAAAATGCACAGTGTATCAGGGATTAAACCTTTATCCCATGACAAAGGTCCTCTCAATGGAAATATAAATGACTGGATTCTGAAATTCGAAGAAAAGGTTTTACTTTGAAAAGAAAAACTGTTTAATTTTATCAACACCAGTTCAAGAAATATGGCACCAGTCCTGCTCTGGCTTACAGCTCTTGGCCAGAAAAACACTGTAAAAAGTACTCTTCTATAAAAACAATGGCTTCCAGATTTTTCTAGATTCAAATCTTACTTTTGTAGGGCTAATAGCCCTGTATCTTGTACAGGACATGCAAGAGGCACATCACACTTTCAGGTAACAACAACAGCCCTTCTCTGGCATCATAACCCCTTCCCTGCCAATTCTGAAGAGAATAAGCCATTCTCCTGTCAAAGCTAAATTTGGATGACTCCTAAAAACTATTCTGATATCATTTACAGTTAGAATTCATTCTGATTATATGAAATACATTTTCTGAAAGTATTCATTTTCAAGATAGCCTGTTCTTTCACTTGGGTCAATGAAATTCTGTTAAAACATTAGCAGAATCACAGGAAATTCACTGTTTAATACCTGCCTTAGAGGCAAAGGTGGTTGTGCAGACACCTAACAGCAAAATGGTTGGTTCAGGAAAGCATTCTGAGATTCAAAGCTGATATCGTGTGAGGCACACCCTGATAATAGTTTTCATCATTTTTTTTTAGGTCCCACGTGTAACAGTGACTGGCACTCAGTGTACATACATTGTCCCAGATTTTTATCAGATCAGGATGGACAACAAGTATTTCTAGTCTTTATAAAATTTTTGTTAAATGCTTTATAAGAGAACCGTGCTTGTTGGGACAACATGTTCAGGCATTTTTTAGCAGGGGAAATAAACTGCATTAGGTCACTTTTATCCAATACTGATCACCTTTCAGTTACAGGGATTACAATACATTTAAAACTGAATGTAGATATTTTCTTGAAGAGGCCAAAGTCTCCCTATGCCTTTGAGCATAATGGTCTTTAACAGTTCTTAATAAACAGTCAACAGGTTTGATGGTGTTCTATTACTCTAAACCAGTGCACATTCTGGAGGGATTCTGAACTACATTTTGTAATTATTTTTGTTGTCTTTTAGCCCTGTTCTACTAACACTTTCAGATGATTTAGATTCTCAGTGTCTGTTGCCTCATACCTTTGAGTCCCTGGATGGGCATACTTTTAACACAGCAACATACTCATTTTTCCTGATACCGTTCAAATTTTGTCTTGTAATATGTTATTTGCTCACGTATCTACTTTACATATGCATTTAATAGAAATAGGCACATATCATAAACACCAAGATGTATTTGTTTCATCATACCTGTGCTTTTCTCCTGCCAGTTCTGATTGGATGAGTCTAGGAGCACCGTTTTACTGCCTACTAAAGTTTAGCTTAAAATGAATGAATGCCTTATTGCAATCCTTTTATCTTTTGCTTAAATGTTGCCCATGCTGTCCATGTAAACCTACCTGAACTCATACTGTTAGGTCCTTGGGTACATTGCATGTACTCTGTCATTGCTTGCATATTCATTTCATAATACCTTAACATGTCCTCCCACTATCCCAGATTGCAAAACTTGCTTTTCAGACTCAGTTCTATGCTCGAGGCTTGTATTTTCCCATATTGTTTAAAAAAAAAAAAAAAAAAAGACTTTTCATCGATTTAATGTTCCTATAGAATGCAGGAATCTTCAAATATTTCTAGCAGTTTTGCAGTCAGTCTATTCTACTGAGTTAAGTGGAAGCTATTAAACACATCAAGAGCTTCAGAGCTAGCTATTGTTAGAAAGAAGACTACCTTCTGAATCTCTGCCTTTTGCTGACATCCATTACTAGCAAAGGCAGAGTGAAGTGCTATTTAAAACTCTTCTATTTCCAGGGAGTTTAAACTCTCATGCAGCTTTTAACTGCCCGTTTTTCCGCTGCAGCCTTTTTCTTTGTTGCTCCTTTTCCTCTGGTAGCATGCAATAGCTATTGATCATTCAGTATCTCAGTGCTGTTTTGCACCAGAGATGATTCTTACTGCCTGTGTTGTTCTTAACTGTCATCCCTCTACATCTCCCTGAAAGGAGGTTGGTGCTAGGTGGGGTCAGTCTCTTCTCCCAAGGAACAAGTGATAGGACAAGAGGAAATGGCTTCAAATTGTGCCAGGGGATGTTTAGACTGGACATTTGGAAGAATGCCCCAGAACAGGCTGTCCAGGGAAGGAGTGGAGTCACCATCCCTGGAGGCATTTAAAAGATGTGTAGATGTGGTGCGGAGGGACATGGTTTAGTGGTGGACTTGTCAGTGCTGGGTTAACAATTGAACTCAATGATCTTAAAGGTTTTCCAACCCAAATGATTCTATTCTATGCGTTCAAACCATCCTGACAAGACTGGACAATCCAGGCAGAGCCTAAAGCATAACTTCTTCCCACCTGCACATCAGAACACAAGAGTAATCTTTGGTCTGACCAGGTCCTTTTAGCCTTGTGTCTATCTCTCAGAGAGAACTAAAGTACCTGACAGGAGTATAAGAACAGTTAGCATATACTTTTCCCTGAAGTATCGCCCTAGCCTCCAAACTTTTTTGCAACTCAAGTAATTCCTGAGCCAGACATGGCTTCTATATATTTAGAAATACCCTAAGGATTTATTTTCCATGACCTTCACCACCAGCTTTCCCTGGGATCCCTGTAAACTGAAATAATTGAAACCTCTTCTGGAAAGCAGAACCACAGTTAAACTACTCATGGCAGACTCCTCAACTCATGTATTTGTTACCTTCTTTTGACCCCTTCCTCCCCTTATCCCCTGTAAGGGAAGATGCAACAAGATCTACTCCCTAACACCTTGAATGTGCTTATCCACATGCATGCTCATCTCTTTTTGAAATGGAAGAGTCCACCTTTATTTAACCATTTCTCACATGGATGTTGGTCTTTAATAATCCTTGCTGCATTTTCTCAGACTTTCAACTACTTACTTTGTGAGATGGAGAGGGCCAGAATTGTGCATTTACTACCTCATGACCAATAGCTGTCCTGGTGGGCCACTCCTCAAACTTTTCCCATTCCCACTTAACACACAGGGCTCCCAAGACACCCAGCTCAGAGTTTATCAGAGTTGGTCAGCTCATATAAGCACCATCCCAAACAGCACAAAAATGTGCAGCCAGTGTCAAATTTAGATTAGCAGCACAATTCTGCTGACTAAAACCTGTAGAGGATTCCCCTTCCTTTCCCTCTGTATTTCGTTGTGTTCTCACTCGTTTTCTTCTTGCATCTCAGGGATGTTTTGTTGCTTCTTCAAAGACTATTCATGCCTGCAAGACTTAATTGCTTTTGCTTTTGTGGAGACCCTTTCCTGAGAAGTTTGACTGACAGCACTAGAGTCCACAGTGGACTCAATAATCTCTCTACTATACTATTTATAATAATATACATCTCTATGCTATATTAATTTCTTTTTAGAAAGCCATTGTAAAAAAGATTCCTGTTTACTTCTGTTTGAATTAAAACTATAACGCAGTCAGCCATTTAAAGATAAATAGTCAATATTTACTGTAATGTTCAGTAGCAGCACTAATCTATAGCTAGAGCTATAAAATGCTAGGGGAAGGCATCTGAAGACATTGTCAATCAGAGATTTGGGAATTAAAAATTACTGTAATTATTGGCTCTTTTGTTTGAAAACAAAAGGGGCTTTTTTTTTTTTTTTAGTTAGATAACATGGTTTCCTTTTATTGATGTCTTTTTGATGTTAAAATGGCATTAATAATCTTTATGTAGCATTATTCCCAAAAAACCCAGCCAAAACCCCATCCAGACAGCTCTACCATGTCACTATATACAAATAATTCACAAATGAGTTTCATGCTTGTGGAAGAACAAGACTCCAAGCAAGCCACAGGAAGCTATGCTTTTGTAAACCCCTTGCACTTCTTTTAGGCTCTGTTGTATCATTTTTTCTCATCTGCAGGTTGCCCTAGGATTCCCGTTGACAAAGTCTATTAATTTTGATAGGTCCTCTGAAATTTGCTGTATCCCTAAGCTCTTTTCTGCCATGGCCTGACCTTGCACATCTGAAACTGCCCCTTGAAGTTCATTCTATAGTACTTTTCACAGAGATTTCAAAATGCTTTATAAATATTAAATCAGAAGCTAATTTCAAACACTTGAAGAAACTGAACAGTTTTTATAAGCAATCCTTTCTCTCAAATTCTGCTGCTTAAATCAGAAAACCAAATATGATGTAGCAGACCACACAAGAGAAGAGATTCAAACAGGAATTCAAGCATTCTGCCTCAATATAGCTTCAGGAAGAATGTAAATCAACAGTACATTAAAACTTGTGTTTTCCCTGATATGAGATCTTTATGAGGCCTTGGGTGATTAAGTGTCTCGCCTTGGAGCTTTATTCCAGAAGTCAGTGCTCGTTAGAGATATATCAGGTGACAGGCTCAGTGTTGAACAGAGATGGTGGTAACTGCACAGCAGACAACAGGGTCACTGGCAGTGTCTTGGGTTTCCTTGGACTTTGCCAGTCGAGCACTCAACCTGCCTACAAGAGCATGTAAAATCTAGAGAGATCAGAGCAGGAGATGGTATCGCTGGAGGCTATAAAGAGAGGGCTGTATTTTTGTCATGTCTTTGAAAGTTTTATCAAAATACAGGTTT
This sequence comes from Chloroceryle amazona, assembly GCA_027560015.1. Lineage (NCBI taxonomy): Eukaryota > Metazoa > Chordata > Aves > Coraciiformes > Cerylidae > Chloroceryle > Chloroceryle amazona. Next base: position 188,189 of record JANHFX010001313.1, read on the forward strand.
GTCACAAGCGTTGTCCTGCAGTTTGTATCTATCAAGTATGAAAACTGAAAATACAGCTGGGATTGCAGCTTTCTATCATAAATTTATTGATTTCTTTTTTAGTTAAAAAAACAGTACACAAGAAGATTCAACATCTGGGTATTTTATCCTTCTCATTACCATGCTGTTTTGGAAATTCTTTATAAACTTCAGGTTTGAATTTAAGGAGAAAAAAAGCATTACATATAGAAGGCTAATAACAGCTCACTGGCAGAGCCACAGTTCAGGATTTTAGGTCATAGACTCTTTCTAGTACCAGGACCCACAAAGAATCTTTCTTTTCTGCAATTAATTAATGTCATTAATATCCTCCTTCCCTGCCACAACAATAGTAGCAGTCTGTGCAACTGAGACAAACTCTTCTGCCTGACCTTTCCCCTTTCCTTACGGATCTCTCATGTAAAAGAAGAAAATAACTTGACATATAAAGAGCTTAATGGGTCAAACTTCCTTAGGACTAGTGCAAGGAAAGAAAGAAAGGTCTTTAAAAAAAAAGTGTAGGAAGATGCACTGTGCTTATTTGATACATTCTGCCTTCCAGCTGATTACCATCCTATGGGACATGGGGAAACTGAGCACTGTAAGCAACTAACTGGCCCTGCAGTTTGCTCTTTTCTGGGTATTTTCAGGCTTGCTCCACAGTATCTTTTGGTCAGTTCTGAAAACAACTTGAAGAAAAACTGTATTGACTTTGATGCAAAAATTAGTAGAATAAGGGGACCAAATTCCTGTTTCTTCTATCCAAGATACACTGCTTCTGTATGGCTTTACTTCATTTGGAAGAAGTAACAGACAGCTATCAAAATACTTGTTTTATTAAAGTCAGAATATCCATGGAATAACAGCCTAAGAATATTATGGTATATTAAGACAGCATATGAAACTGCTCTCATTTACATGCAGATCTTCTTACACTTCCTACGTGTGACTGAGGATAAGGTTCAATCCTGTTTGCCTCCTGCCATATCTTGCTGAAATCATCACACACTCACTACCACTGTTCTTTTAAGGCCAAAGAACAGTTTTGATATATCACGATAAGCTTTCAAAAATTGAAGTGGTTGTCCAAAAGATTTAATTTCTTGAATGTCCCAACTGGCTGAGTAATTTAACAAAATGAGTTTTCTCCTAAAGCTTCTTATATTACTTAACTAAGCCTAACGGGAAAGTGGTATGAAGTCTTCATTGTTTGTTTTATTTTATTCATATCCACCTCTTCATATAGAGGAGCACTGAATTCAAATATTAGAATAAATAATAATAGAAGATGCAGAGTAATCATACATTGCAGGGAGATGGATGGAAGGAACAGCAGAGGTGCTTTATCCCAGGAGACATGCTGAGTCTGACAGAAATGAGCATTTACTGTTTTGATTAAATACTAAGGAAATTATTAGGAAAGCTTACTATCCACTTATTAAAAAAATGACAGTCTAGATGCATGAGACAGAATATAAACACATGAAAAGGTCACTTGAGGTTATCTGTGTCATACCTTAACTGAGTTGTGGCTTTTTTGTCTTCTTTTTTTCATATTCTTAGGAAGCAGATGAGGCTTGAACCTCACTACTTCCATGACTGCATTCACACTTAGATCATACTTGTATAATTGTAGATATTTTATACGTCCACCTCCACGTTTCTCTTCCTCCTGAGACTAATAGTTGAACATCAGGGACTACGTTTCTCCAAGTGGAGGGGGGCGTCAGGGCAGGCAGGGTTTTTTGCTGAAGTTTAAATCTCTACTTGCATTACCAGTTTGCTACATCTCTAGCACTTTGGGTTTTCTCAGCTTTACCATCAAGAATTTATAGCAGCTCAGTGTATAATATTTTTCTTTCCTAGATCCTACTTTAAAGTGGCCTTTTGCTTCTTCTCTTCTATTCATCTTGCCTATGGTAGCATCAAAGTATTAGAAGATGATGAAGTGGAATGTTTGATCTTTTTGTTGTGTTTCTGCCTGGATACAGTGCATTATCTTGTGTGTTACTGGATAATACCTGGGAAAAAAAAAAAGACCCTGAAAATATAAAAATAATCATATATGAAAGGATTTAATTTTACCTCATCACATCTGAACAAACTTAAACAGCTGCTGACAGCTCAAGAAAACTGAAAAATGTTCCTTTTAGAAACCACTGTAATACATCATATTTTCTGTGTATTTAATTTATCCTGTTCTTTCTTTCTGAAGGTATTTGCATGAGAATGGGATCTTTCTTTCCAGTAGTTCACTGACTTCAGCTGTCCATGTTGCATGGATTTGGTTCAGGCTGCTTGGACAAGAGTTCTGATAAAGCTTGTTGTCTTTTCAACATTTGCAAAGCTTCTGAATAGTCAAAGAGGTCAGGGAGGAGAAAGTTTATGTCCTGCAAGTTAGTGAAGTGCAGAGCTCATTGCAGTTCTTAAAAGTAGAATTACACTTGTGAACTAAACCGGGCTATCTGAACTCTTCACGGTTGGATGGAGGAAAGCTCCTCCTGAGTACTTGTGGGGCTCGCTTCTGTAAAGCTTTCTCTCTGAAGCCCCCAGGCTAATGCAGCAAAGCATTTACTTTCTTACTTAATTCCCAGCATGCTGATTAGCTTTTGTAGATCTGGGATGAACACACTTCGTCTCACGCAAGACTGAACACTGACTAATAATAAAACAAAGTGAACTTCCCACTGTCAAGTGCTGAAATCTCTGATACGTATGGAAAGTTTTACCCCAATTTCATTTGTTTGTGCCTGTCTATACTCTCTCATTGAAAACCACAAGGACTGAGAAACCTTAAGAAAGGCTGCTCTCTTGTGGTTTATCTAACTAGGCAAGAATGAAGACTCTTCATAAAATCTGATATTATGCAAGTTTTTAGTCCAGGTTGTTAATCCTAGAAAAATCATTGATGGTAAATGCATTAAGGAAGTCAGCAGTACTCACCACACTCCCAGGTGTTCAAATACTTCAGTGATTCTCCCAGGATTTAAACCTCAAACAAGCGATTAAGTCAATTATCTAAACTGTGCAGCATCTGCTCAAGAAAAATTGAACCTCTGAACCTTACTACGTTTGTCATGTCCAGGGACAACCTTCATTGTGATTCAGGGGATGATTGCTGGAAAGCAGCTCCCAGACTCTGGGCACATAATCCAGACCATGGGAAGGGTGAACTCACACGAGTGCTGCATGGCTGGCAGAGCAGGACTCTTCTCCTGGGATTCACCAGGGCTCCCAAGCACAAGCTCCAGCATCAAGCTCTGTGTGACTGGGCAGAGAATCAGGCTGGGAAGCGCAGCAAAAAATGAAGGCAAAAGCAGCCACGGAAATATTTCCAAGGATTAAGAGTTGAAGCCCCCACTCTGAAGACAAGGAACAACCAAAACAGGAAAGCAACTGAACACTTTGAAATCACCAACATTTTTGATTAATGCCCTAGGCCCAAACAAATTAATTTATCAAATTGTGCTTTCCATATGTAATGCCAAATCGATGGCATTTATCCATTCAGATTTCCAAAATAAATTGTGTAGACTGTGTGAACGTGTGTAAAAACTAATAAGCATACCTGAATTAAATAAACAGTTGGAAACTGCAGGCTCAGGGACTTTGTAATACCATATGGAGTCTTTCAGATGTAAATTACCAGCTAAAATTCAGCCTAGGTCAGTTGTAACCCAAATTGTTGCGTTCTAATAATTGTTCAGTGGCCTATATGAAATTAGGTGATTGACATGTCTACAAATTACAAACACAATTGCTGCTAATAGAGCCTCTCAGGGAGACTGGAAATTGCATGGGCATGGAGAATGAACTGCCAATTCATCCTCAAGGTGAACTCTTCATGTCAGGAAGAGGCACCTGGGGGAGCTGTGCAGTGCTACTTTTCATGCTCAGACTGTTCTGATTAATTATTATCATTTATTATTTGTATGGTCTTCTATTGCAGTATCACCTTTAGGCTGAAATCTTACATCATCCACTTTACCAGCAATGAGAAACACAGTTCCAGCATCAAATCATTTGCACTTAAAAGGCCATCTATAAACATCTCTGGAAAGCTAGTCAGATCCCTTAGTATGCAACAAGGTGGGATAACTAGGAGATATGGGGAATGAGTTTAAGGACTGCCCGAATTTTAAAACAAAGTCGTATCAAGGAATTAATTTCCCACTGTGGCAGATTGCCACTTTTCCTGAGCTCTAACATGCATATATGTCAGATACTCTTTAATACATTTGCTACTTTTAGAGGTCACTTTCTAGCATGACAAAGACTATTTTGGGAAGGAAATTTTGGACTTTTAATTTCATGTTAGTCTGGTAGGAAGAAAAACAAGGAAAGAGGTTTTCAACGTATTTGATCACAGGCATGTGTTTAGAAACCTTTTTTCATGTCAATAGATTTTTAAAAAACAGAATCACAGAACCACAGAATCGTTGGAGTTGAAAGGGATCTCTAGAGACCAGAAGTACAACCCCACACCAAAGGAGGTTTGCCTAGAGCACATTACACAGGATGGCATCCAGGTGGGTTTTGAATCTCTCCAGTGAAGGAAACGAAATAACCTTCCTTGGCAGTCTAGTCAAGAGCTTCATCACCTTCATAATAAAGAAGGTTTTCCTCATATTTAGATGGAACCTCCTGTGTTCCAGCTTATGCCCATTGCCCCTTGTCCTGTCACTGGGCACCACTCAAAAGAGTTAGACTCCATCCTCCTTACAGCTGCCCTTTAGATATTTATAGATATTGATAAGGTCTCCTCTCAGTCTTTTCTTCTCCAGGCTAAATAGTCACAGCTCTCTCAACCTTACCTCCTAAGAGAGATGTTCCAGTGCCCCAGTCATCTTCATTGACTTCTCCAATAGTTCCCTTCTCTCTTGAACTGAGGACCCCAGAACTGGACACAGTATTCCAGATATGGCCTCACTAGGGCAGAGTAGATGGGGAGGATGAACTCCCTTGACTCACACTCTTCCTCTCTTCCTCCCTTGGTTACACTCTTCCTAAAGCACCCCAGGATACTACTGGCCTTCTTGGCCACAAGGTCACACTGCTGGCTCATGGTTAACTTATTGCCTACCAGGACTCCAAGATCTTTCTCCACAGGGCTGCTTTCCAGCAGGTCTACGCCTAACCTATATTGGTGCATGGTGGTGTTCATTCTATGCTTAATTAAATCCTATGCTTAATTTGGGTTGCATCAGGAATTTCAGCAACATAGTAAATGTCATTGGGTTTATCAGGCAGATTAAAAACAGTGCGTCAAGTCTTTCTTTTTTTCTTTAGTTTTCTTCATGTTTAAAACAAGCTTCATATGCTGCTAAGGCAATACCTTCCATAGCCCTCTGTTTTACAAATTCTTATGAAAATAAAATAAAAAAAAAATTCCCATATTGACATCACACATATTATCACATGTCTTACAAATCTGATAAAATATTTGCAAGGATAATTTCATCTAGTGGGTGATGCAGGACCAAAAACAGCTGTCATGGGACAGATGTTACCTCCCGTACTGCATGACAGTGTGTGCTCATTGCTTCACACCATCCCACAGCTCTATCTCCCTTAGCTCTCTTGTCAGATCCATCCCAGGAAGCATAGTCATTACTGGTGTGATATAAAGCAAGAAAAGAAAAACAAAGGTTGGGATTTATTAGTTCCTCAGAACTATCACTGTGGTGTGATGCTGTTGAAACACAAATTAACCTCAGTCCTGACAGAGCAATGGGTATTTCTGCAACATTATACCTACCGGCATCTTAAAAATGCCTTTACAGAACTGAAAGAGATGGAAACTCTTAGATGAGTGGAAGATGAGTGCCCACGCTGGAGCTGGCAGCGTATGAAAGCCACTTTTCCCAAGAACTGCTGGCATTAACTAAAAGGGAGTCAGGACTCAAGCTTTGCCTCTCAGTGGAAAGACATACTGCTTAAGCAATGGCGAAATATTGCTGGCCAAAGGAAGCTTGACGCCTGTTGAAGCAGTTATATCACATTCTGCTACACACTAAAATACAGAGCCCAAATCAATTCCTCTCCATCTACCCCAGGCAATGTTGTTACGCACACCTAAAAGTTGAAAATCCTTCAAATGCTTCTGGCTTCTTTATTGAACACCTCCTTATTTAATACCATAATGATTTGCTCCAAATATTCCTTCTTTTTCTGTTCATGCATTTTCCTGACCACTCAGCTTTCATCCTTCCATGTAGCTTGGAAAAGAGACTCAAAAACTCTGCAGCATGGCTTTGATGTCCTGTTAGTTTATTGTTTCAATTTCTGCTGCCCCCACTGTCTTATCTTTTCTGACAAATTGCCTAGCCCTCTATGCAGAATTATATAAATCAGAATTTCATTTGCCAATGCCCCCTATGGGCCAATATATTATATTTGTGTGAAATATAATCACAGTTTAGCTTAAAGAATTAAACAAACACCCCATATACTATGCTAAAACCATCCTATCATTTATGATTCTGCCACAGAGTTGCTAGGAAGAAAATCATAATTAGCGACAAAAAGATCTGTTCCTCTGGAGGTATGCTAATCATCCCAAATTTCTGCTGAAAGTAGCACAAGACAAAATGTAAGTGTTGGCTTTCACACCAAAAAAATGTCATCTTATGTTTAACAAAAACAAAGCCAGAAAATACGCAATACTTTGGCTACAGTTGGGGGGGGACTGGGAAGGGAGAGGCACTGAGGTTGGGATTGTCCTTAAAAGTCAAATGTGCTTCATTCTTATCATTTCCACAAAATAACATTTAGGGGAAGAGGAAATATCTTCTCCCTTTTAAAAATATTCGGAGACACTGAATTTCTCAACACATAAAATCTGTCTTGTGACATATAAATGCTCTTTATCACATTATTCCAAATACCTCTTGTACATCTTGTATCAGAAAACTTATTATGGAAGGTATCTATTGTACAGATATAGGTGTTTATATGTAATATATGTCCCCATTCAGCAAGGTGCAAGTGTGTGTGTCAAGGGCCTCTTCACCTTGCTTGGAGTTAGACAAAAAATTATGGCAGTTAACCAAGTCTTGACTTTCACCCAAAACTTGACTTTCTGTGTAGTGCCTTTAACATGTTCTCACATTATATCGGACATTTCCCCAAGAAAGAGACATGTTTTCAAGAAAAATAGGCAGCACAGAAACAGTAAGATCTAACTCAGTACATCCACTTCTTGTTTCCTATAATCCCTTACAAAGTATTTCTGAACACAGGTTCTGTAGAAGTCCTGTTATAGTCTCTTTAGCTTCCTGTGCTCAAGCTTTGAATGCACCGAACTGTACTTTAAGAGCATGTATAAGGGGCACTTTTCTGCAGCTGTACTGAGAAACTTTTTGCCCTCAATAAAATAAAGTCAATAATGAAAGTCTTCACAATGGCACAAAAAAACCTCCAAACAAGCAAAAAACACAAAAAAAATCCAACCCCTAACTTGTTTTCCCTTTCATTTACTTTTCTTTTAGATGCCTGCTACCAAAGGTAGTGCTTATTAAGTTTCACTCTGACAAGAGAAAAAATATAACATAAAACTGGAAATTTCAGGTTTGATTTTATTACACTCTTACAGTTTAGGGCTTCTGTGGTATAAGAGGCTGTGTTTTTCTATTTATTTGTAAAAGAAATACATTCGCTTTAAGATGTGTTCTTGTATTTTACATTTGCTTGCTCATAAGCCATCTCAAATTCTTGAAGATGAAAACATAAATTGAAGTACTGAACAAGGTCATTCCTCTGGCAGTCTTGCTAAATCCAAGTCATGTGGATAAATTATAGTAAGAAGAAGGAAACATTTTTTTAAAGGAAATGTTTGTCATGCTTTTTTTAGTAATGTTTCATATGCTTTGTTTTACTCCAATAGAAGAAATGTGCAGAATGGCTTTAGAAGAAAAAAAAGACTTAGAAAAACTGAGTTTGAAGTTAACAAAAAATCAAAGGCAATGTTTTGTGGGTTTTTATTTATTTTAGACTCTATTCTTTGCCCTGCTACTATATCATAAAAGTACATTTTGAGGGTGGGCCCAGCATAATTGTGTGTGCAGGTTTTTCTACTCTCTCAACTGGCTATTCTGAATCTAATTGCAGAAATGTTCAGATCAAACATTCTGCTCCATACCAGTGCTACCAGACCAGCTCTAGTCTGATGCTGGGAAAAAGACATAAGCTTTCTTTTACAGGTGGCCAGGGTATCAGACATTTCTAGAGATGCTTTCAGTTCCAGCAAGAACCATTTCAGCCAAATCTTGAAAAAAAGCACATAAACCCTATCAGCTACAGACTCCTCTGCCAAAACAGCTTGGAAGAAAAAGCTCATTAGTATGATCAAGTGCCAACAGCATTAACCTCAGGCATAGGTGGTGGAACCAGTTCCCTGCTTGGCCTTAAGGACCATGATTATGCCAGAAAGACCCTGATCCTCATAAGGCTGTGGGTGCTTAACTTCACTTACATAATTCAGTGGGTCTTAAGTGTCTTATAACCTCTGAAGAGCTAGTCTTTTCTTCACATCTTAAGGTGTGTCTACATAAAATGCAGGCTGGAAAAGACCTTTAAGATAAGTCCAGTCATACGTAATAGGTTAGAATTAAGACCACTGCAATTACTCTCGGGAATAAAAGTATAAAAGAAATGTTGACCCTGCCACCCACCACATAACCCCATGACAGGTAACAGAATAAATACTTGGTGCTGCAACTCAATGTACCACACTGAGACAAACCAAGCTCTATGTGATGTTTCTTGTGGAGGTACAATGAAATGTGCTAACTGATGAGTCTTGTAAATTGGTCCATGTGTATTTGTGTGCTCTTTCCAATCCACGGTACAGACCCAGATTATTTAACTGTTTCCCAAGGACATCCTGAGGAAGAGATATACTTACAATTGTGAAACACTGGAAAGCTATGATTTTAAGACTGAAGCATTAGCCTTTATCAATTTAGAAGTATTTTAAAGTGAGGATATTAGACAAACCCTGAAAAAATGAGGTTGTGAAGCTCAAGTGAGAGAGCACTGGTTGGTAAAAGAGCTCCAGGATAAGTTTTCTTAAAAAAAAAAAAAGAAAAAAAAAGTCTTCAGAAAAAATACTGGTAAATGATAATTTTATTAGACTTCTTCCCTATAAAGAGTGCTTTCTGTTCTACAGGTTAAACAAGGATCATACGAAAAATGAAGCTTTCCTTAAACCCACATTGGAGAATGAAAAAAGCCAGTGCAATAATCACCTGTAAGTCTCCTTGGGGTTTTTTTCTTGCATAAAGTTCTTCACTCAGAAAATTAAAAAGCTAATATTTGATTAGGATTACTTCAGAAAGTATTCTGTTACCAATGCTCTTTCCTTCCTACTTCTTTTTTTTTTTTTATGCTTGGTTTGATTTGTTTGTTTGTTTGTTTGGGTTTTTTTTATGAATGTGCAGAGGCAGTGGTTTTAAAGGCACATATTCTAATGCAGCAGTGCCAGACACCGTGCAATTGACAGTGTTTAAAGAAGCACAGTGCAGGGCCGAACTCAGGTCTTGACATACTGTGTGGAACAAAGAGAATGTAATAATAAGCAGGGTCTTTCATCCAAGGCTCACAAAGCATTGATAGAAGTGTGTAAGTTGGTAATAAGATTTCTGGTTTATAGAAGGGGAAATTGTGTCAAGATATTTGACTGGTTTTTTATTCATGCAGAGCATGATCTTCTTGTAGCAGTTGCCAGAGTCACCCACCTACTACTCTGAAGTAGACCAGAGCATTGCCTGGAGCTAGAAAGTCTGTCCTAATAAAAAATAACAGTTTTCTGGCTTTCTTGGAGGAAGGAGCCTGAAAGTCTTTAGCCTCTGGGCCAGAGCAAATACAAGAAAGACCCAGGTTTAAGTTGGGTTTTATGTCAACTCTGTCGGAAGCTCTTTGGGAATCACTGATCAGCAAAACTGACACTGACCATGGAATATCCCTGGCACCCTTACCAGACCCCACCATCAGGGTGGTGAGTCCCAGGTTGTCAGCTAAGTCCTACCACACAGCTGTCGATTTGTACTTTGGTGCCTCCACAGAAGACCATGCAGAACTCCCTGGGATTCCTGCCTCTAATTTCTTGAAAGATCACTGAATCTAAATGTCAAAACCACCTTGAATTCAACCAATAGGTGTTCTCCAACAAAAATCTTTTTTTTTTCCCCCGACCCTAAATTTTCAAGCAGTTTTATATCTTTGTGCCCCCCTTGACAAATGTTGAACAGACTAACTTTGCACACACATTCATGTTCATAAAATCAATATGCTAGAACTACAAGGAAAAGTCTCAACAGAAACCTGAAGGCAGCCGTGCTGTTGCTGGTGCTGTTGCTGTTGCTGGTGCTGACTCCTCCCAGAGATTTGCTGATCCTCTCATTCTTTGTCAAAGATTCAGCCAAATGCTTTAAAAAGTGTTTAATTAGCAAGAGTCCTTAGTGTGGAGGCAATTAAACACAGCTCTATCTGGTAAAATAATGAGATTTGGTGAGAAAAGGTAGATAATTCTGCCCTCACAACTGTTAGTGTGAAGAGACAAGATTGTTTCAGGAAAGGGGTGGCTGAAGTTTCTGCAAGATAAAGAAAAGAGAGGTTTATGCAAAAAGTTTTTATCTGCTCTAACAACAATTTCAAAGGGGTAAAAAGGTGGTGAAAAAACCAACTTGAGTTTCTGAGTGCAATTTATGCCTTGCAAGGTCTGGGAACCACTTAAATCAAGTTAAGCTTCAAAATTCCTGGGATTAAGCTAAATGCTTATAAATCCTATATATAATTATGTAAAACTCCTGACATATCTATTTTCTTAAGATTTCCTGTATGCTGCTAATGTCTCAGGCTGGGCTTTTCTAGGCAGTCTGAAGGAATAATTCAGCACACTGTTTTGCATCAGGTGACTGTACTAAGATTACCTGTTTATACTACTGGTAAATAAACAATATTTTGAAATAGTTCAGTTCTTTGTGGTCATGATAATGTTATGTAGATGGTTGGACTTGATCTTGGATGACTTTTCCAACCTTATTGATTCTGTTAGAATATTAATTATTTCTGCTGTCTTGTGGGAGACTAAAGAAAATTACCAAAAAAACCCAACAACAGTGTAATAGCATCTGTTTAAAGAAACCTGTAATGAGCAGTTGTCTTAATGAAGAGAACAGTGCCTTGGATCTTTGGAAGATGACATGAGTCTAAGTGACTTGTACTTCAAATCTGCCATCCAGGATGCAAAGAGACATCGACTCCCAGTTGAACTAGACAAGGGAGAAAAATAGAGTGTCTCTATAACCCCTGTGATAAGAGAGAGAAAGAAGAATTGAGTTTTGAATCCTCTTTCACAGTTCCCTTATAATACAAGAAATCCTTGCCGATATACACATCCAACTTTGATTTCTGGTTTCATTGCATTATACGTCCAGACAAGGAAATGGCAATAATATTTCTTCCCTGCAAAAATTCAGCTTTAGACTTGTTCCTATCAGGACCTTGTGTCTACTTGATTAAAAGCAACCGGTACCGGCAGATCACATCTGCTCCTTTTTACACAGAGGTGTCCTGTCTGCTTTACTTTCCTCACTCTTCTCAATGAGAGGCAAACTAATTCTCTATTTAACAATAATAATTTCTTCTGTAAAAGGAAGGTAATGAATTAGCCAATCTACCTAGTGGCAGCTTGTGGCAATTCAGGGAGATTATGTCAGGTTTAGCGTGTATTGCAGCACAGACTAAAACATTTCTATTGTAGACGTGGGGAGGAGGAAGATGGGAACACAGGGGATAGGATTTATTTCTGCTTATACAGCTTGTGCCAACTCCTGAAGAGTTTATTTCATGCAATAGGTGTGCATGCTATAGTACAGCAATGTTATCACAAAACTGATCTGTGAAACACATAAACAGAAGTCTCTGTTGTGGGCTTTACTTCAGTAACCCACATCCCTTTCTTAAACCAGCCCTCAATAACATATTCACACAACCAACCTCATTTCCTAACATCACAGAGTTTAGGAGAAGAGACCGTCTTGCAGTGTCCAAAATTCCCACTGTAAGGAGTTTGTCTCCTTGCTGTTCTTTCACCACTGTGAGTTTCAAAAGAAAAGCAGAACATCAACAGCTGGTAGCAGTTTCCTGACTCATCCCACCAGCAGTGATGAATAAGCAACTCTATTGTCCAGTGATTAAATGACGTACAGAACTAAGTGATACTTGAAATGAGATATTGAAACCTCTTTCTGTAACTTGCATGCATGTCACAAAATTCATCAGTTTGCAAATTACGGGGTTTTTCCTCCCCTGAGAAAACAACTCATTTTAAATATAGAAATTCCTTTGAAGTACACCTTGAGTTGCTTTAAATGTGCTTGTTTAGCAAAATAAGCCCTGTGGTAAAGTATACCTTCTTACCTTTCTGAATTTTTTAGTGTGACGTAGCTTCATAGCTTCAAAAATAAATACCCAACACATGCTGGTAGCAATCAGATTTCTGTCACACGCATGGCCACCCATACAGCTCCTTTCCTATTCATATGTAGAACTATTCATATAGTCACAATATTTTAAAGAGATATTTAGAGCAGAAATAAGTAATATCATGCTAACAGTCACCTTATCTTACAGGGAGTAGGTTTGGTAAGAAAAAACTTGGCAAAAGGAAAAATTCTCTACGAGATTTCTTAGAAGCCAAAGTGCAGTTCACAGGGTAGGACTTTGCAGGGCATTCTAGGAAGACCAACTGCTCAAACATTGGCCACATGATCAATTTGCCAAGTTTTAGCTTTTGTAAAAGATGTCTCCTACTCGAATATTTATAGCCTTTTGAAATATTGGAAACCCCGTAGATTTAGATGAAAAATGGTCCATTTAGACATAGTCATAGAATCAGAGAATAGTTTGGTTTGGAAGAGACATTTAAAGGTCATCTAGTTCAACCCCCCTGCACTGAACAGGGACATCTTCAACTTGAGCAAGTTGCTCAGGGTCCCATCCAGCCTGACGTGGAATGTTTCCATGATAGGATTGATATAGGAAACATGGATGAGTTGGCTTTTCTTGTACATGGCACATAGAAAGTGCTTAATGTAGGGTTGTATGAAGATCATCCACCGTGCTTCTAACCCTAGTGAGTAACAAAGATCTCTCTTGTATGGGACACTATGGCCTCACACAAGTGCTGGCATTGCTACAGCCTGGTTACCCAGATATCATAGTTTTCTTTCTATGATTTTATGAGTCAGAGCAAGCAAGAAAGTTTTGTCTTGAGTCAACAGCATGTCAAAAGTACAGCCCTGATAATGTGGCCTCAGAGCCATGTGTAATGAATAGCAACAGAATAAATACAGTGAGTGTCTCAGCACCACTTTTAGCAGCATAGACACTCAAATGGCTGTCAACAACTGTAACTCATGTCTGTAAACATTTGAGTGTTGACATTAAGCAGTAGTGCCTGCAACAAACATCTGCATTTGTCTTCAGGAAAATCTAACCTCACTCATCTTGATCAAGTGCTGCCTCTTCCCCTTTTCTTTCTGTCCCCTGCTCACTGAATACAAACCAGGTTTTAGATTCCTAAAAAATTATACAGAATTTATATAATTAGGCAGCCTTGCATTACCTATTATACAATCTCTTTAAAACAGATCATTGTCCAGTATTTCCCACTTTGTCCAGCTATTTCCCTTCCTAACTCAGCTACTGAGTGCTTCTGGTTTTAGTCTCTACAGGGGCTGCCACAGAACAGCAAGCAGCACATGCACAAATTAATCTTGATCGTTATATGGACAGTTTGATGATGGACATATTAGATCATGCTGTGTATAATGAAAATTACCTGTGTATGGGGGAAAAAATAAGATTCTTAATAGGTGAATGCACAATAGATACATACATAGTCCCTTCAAAACCATTTTAATGAAGTGAGCTAACCATGTATAGGACTCAAATACAAATATAATTTAAGGAATTGCATTTTTTTTCCATTTTCACAAACTTCTTCCTTCCCTGAGAAGTGGCTGCATGGATGGACATTAAAGTGTCTGCTGATGATCTGCCACCACTCAAATATGCTTCAGTCAGTCTGCAAAAACATGGAGGGAGAGGAGATATTTAGGAAGGCACATCCATTGTGCTTTCATCCCCCCTTAAGAAAATCAAAAATAAACCAACAACAACAAAAAAATCAAATCAAAACCAAATACGAGCTTTATATATGCGGAGCTCAAAAAGGTATTCCATCTAGTTTTGCAATACCTTTACACATTTTTAGAGGTATGCCTCTGCTCCTGTGCAAAGCTCATTCTCTAATTTGTTTTCTGCTTGCTTCCCCTTTATTTCATTACTGTTGTTCGACCTGTCTAGTGGTAGTCACTGGCTGTTCAGCTTTTGCTCATCTCTTGTCAGCTGCTCAGTCAGACAGCACTGTTCAGCTTTGTTTCTCTGCAGCAGTTCTTACCTTTAAAGTCACTACACTTTGGCACCTAAAGAAGGGAAATTTCATTCCCACTGTAATGCAGCTATAGCACTGCAGAGAAAAAGTGTATGAATAACATTTATCTTTGCAGACTCTGAAAACAAAGTGATGTAACATTAGCTATTAGCTATTGATGTGAACTGTGCTGCTTCCTGTTGCCACTTGATCCTAAGAAAGGTATCCGTGAAAGAAGTATGACTGTAACAGTGGAAAATATTGAACTTTATCAACCAGACTTTGAACACTGAAGATTGCTTTTGTGTGCTCTACAGAGCACCCCAGAAAAAAAAATAAAAAAAATTGGCCCAGTTATGTCAGCTACTCTCTCAATTGCCCTTTTTCAAGGGGAGGCAAGAAGTCTTTGCACCAGAGAAGATAAATAGAGCAAAAAGAAACCCTGGCTTCTAATTGCTGATTATTTACCAGCCTCATACAAGAACCATGAGGACTGGTAAGTCTTGTTCTCTTACAACCATTTTTTTACCATCCAAGGCACTTAGGATGTCAGTTAGGGACTACAGAAAGAAAACAACCTTTTTATTTTTCTCTTCAGTGGAGCTTCAGTAGTTACTCAGAAAATGGGGAATTGAATTTTAGGAAATGATAGAATAGTGGAGCAAATTTTCTTCTCATTTAATTTTACCTTTGGAGGAGTTGGAAGCACTTTATCTCTGCTACTTGCTTCACTTTCTCATTAGCTACAGTTTACTAAATCACACTCTCACTGACACTTGCTGATACTTCTAGACACAGACTGAGGTTCATTTACAGTACAACTAGTTCAGATAGTAAATTATTAAGGCAGGCAGGAGTTTAATTTGGTAGATTTTCTCAGTTTTCTGTGCGGTGACATTCCTGAGAAACAACTAATTATGTAAAGTTAGTTGTTTTAACAAATATGAGACAGGAGTAAGCAGCAGCTGGAATAAACAATGAATAGGTCTGAATAATAAAAAAATTATAAATACATAATGATATGACCTTACCAGATTTCAAATACAGACTTTATTGTCCTTGTCCCAGAGAATTGGGTACTTCTCTCCAGATATACCAAGGTGCATATATATGGTTCCTACTCTGACATTCATCTTCTGGTTCTGAGCAAAAGGGAGCCACAATTTATATGTAGAGCTGAGAATGTATTGTTAATTTAATTAAAGGCTTAATAGCCTAATCAAACATGGTAATCAGTTATTATTGCAGTTGTGATTAAACTAGAAATCATAGTCTGAATTACCTAATTATTACTGGAAAAATTCTTTAATCATACTGCTACGGGTGTTACACATACACACACCTTTCCTCTGTTAGTAGGTTCACCTTCCAGTGCCCTGCTTGCTTCATCAAGAAGGGGAGGAGAGAGAGGCACAACAATTTCTCAGCACACTGACCTCCAACAAGAGGATTGTGAAAATGATGCTGTAGGTACCTGCCTTGTCAATTTTGGTTCCACACAGCATTAGTTTTTTTATAAATTTAACAGAATGTATTTTTTTCTACCCTTCTTCCTTGGATCTGAATTGTACATTATCCTTGGTTTTCTGTTCTGTTTTCTGTCAAGGGTTAGGGGTGGGCTGGCATCTAGACGAATAGCAAATGCTTCTCTTCACAAAGGGGAAGAGAAAGGGAATAAGGGAGAGAGACTTATGGAAAACTAAACCAGATTTAATGAGAATAATAAAATAATATGTTTTGTACATCAGAGCAGTGGAATAGACTGCCCTGGGAAGTTGTGGAGTTTCCTTCTCTGGAGACATTCAAGACCCATCTGGACATGTTCCTGTGTGACTTAATTTAGATGATCCTGCTCTGGCAGGGGGGGTGGACTAAGTGATATTTTGAAGTCCCTTCCAACCCCTGTCACCTGTCCTGGATGCTTCTCCCTGCAGATGCCACCTCTTATTGCACCCCAATGCAGGGAACAAGATTGAGCAGTGACCTTGGTCTGCAGAGAAGCAAGTCTAAGCAGGAGCCTTTCTGCCCACCCCAATCCTTGGCAGTGACTCTAAACACAAAGTGTTATCACTTCTGGAAGCAGAAACTGTCTGCAAAAATGTGCCATTAACTTCAGACAGGACAGTTATTTAGAAGAGACTGAGCTGAAAAGTAAAATCGTTGAACAGAATTAGTTCTGTTCCAGCTCAAATCAGAACACCCTAGAATTGATTTGCCTGTCTCTCAGGGTTGGACCCTTTCAGTAAGCAGTGCCTGACCATGAAGACTTATGTGCTTTTACAATCTGAAGCCTCTGTGCCAGCCTGTGCTTACACTTTCTTACAGTACATTTGTATTCTAGGGTCATAAAGAGTTCAGTCTACATAGAATTGCTAGTTATTATTACTGTCTATTAATTAACATTATGCACTACACTGTGCAACAGTGAAAAACTAAGCTAAGGCAAATGTAGGCAGTAGTCACCTGACTGGAAGACAATTAGTATGATACCTAAAACAAGCTAAAAATAATCTCAAGCAAAGCAAGCCCAGACAAGTCCTGAAGCACTGAAAGTATTAGGTCAGTACAAAGCCTGTGTCCTCTTACAAATAATGTCAAAACAGTATTTGCTGGGCCGCAGTAATAAATTGTCAGATGATCTGTCTTTCCCTTAGACCTGCAGGCTGGAGAACTCAAAAGCTTTCCTGGATCTGAGATTACGGATGCAGCGTTCTGATTCAGGTCTTTGCAAACCCTGAGCCTGTGGCTGGGAGCAAGGCTGTCAAACTGTTCCATGGGCCCTGGAGAAATTACTGCATCTCAGCCAGCACCTTTATGCTGCCCAGCCATGATGTTTCAAGCTAATTGCAAATATCAAACAAAGGTGAGTTTTCCTATTTCTTATTCTTCCTTTCACTTTATCTATTTAAACACTGAAGTTGAGAAGGAAACATCAATAGTATTTGTGGTGAGGTTTGTTAGTGACAGTAAATAGCTGGCTGCAAAGGGCCTTGTGAGATGGGGGGCGTGGGGGGGTATTTTCTCTGAACTAGAAGTTTCCCCAGGTGAAGATTTTCTATTAAAACTCTGAAAGCTGTGTTTTCCAGACCTGACTTTCTTGACGACTTTTCGCCTCTTGACAATGTAATGTTATCCTGGGATTCACTCCTGTCTTAGCAGCCTTGGTGGATGTCATTTATCTGTATTTGTTACGGATCCATATGACCTACATTTATCAAGTAAAGAATTCCAAGAGATCATGCAGACAATCTGAAGGGAGATATACTTTTTTAATCTATTAATTTGTAGCTATAGATAATGAATGAACAATCATTTTTTTTTCATAGTCCTGGATCAAAGGTTTTAATCAGTTTCAAAGGCTCAAACACTGCAGTTGCTTCCTGGGACAAAATTCTGTCTTTCAGGTCCCCTGGTATGGACAAGCCTGCAGGGCTGGTGCTGCAAAATAGTAATTTCTTCCTTCTGTATGGTGGGACGTGTGTAGCTGCTTATTTAATTGTTCAGAGAATCAGAGAATCAGAGAATGTTAGGGGTTGGAAGGCACCTCTAGAGATCACCAAGTCCAAACCCTCTGCCAAAGCAGGATCACCCAGGGCATATTGCACAGGAATGCATCCAGACTTGTCTTGAAAGTCTCTAGAGAAAGTGACTCCACAACCTCTCTGGGCAGCCTGTTCCAGGCTCTGTCACCCTCATAGTAAAGAAGTTCCTCCTCATTCTGAGGTGGAACTTCTATGCTCAAGTTTATACTCATTGTTCCTTGTCCTATTGCTGGGTACTACAGAAAAGAGATTGGCCCCTTTCATTTGACATCCCTCTTCAGAAATTAATGACATTAAAAAGTTCCCCTCTCAGTCTTCTCTCAAGACTAAACAGCACCAGTTCCCTCAGTCTTTCTTCATAGGAGAGATGCTCAAGTCCCTTAATCACCCTTGTAGCTCTCAGTTGGACTCTTTCCAGTACATCCCTGTCTGTCTTAAATTGGGGAGCCCAAAACTGGACACAGTATTCCAGGTGTGGTCAAACTAGGGCAGAGTAGAGAGGAAGGAGAACCTCCCTACACCTGCTGGACACAGTTTTCTTAATACACCCCAGGATGCCGTTGACCTTTCTGGCGGCAAGGGCACATTGCTGTTCCATGGTAACTTGCTATCCACTAGAACTCCAAGATCTTTCTCTGTGGTGCTGCTTTCCAGCAGGGTGACCCCGAATCTGTACCAGTGCCTGGTGTTATTCCTCCCCAGAGGAATACTGTAATCGAACTACTATAATCAAACTACTCCTCTGATGTTTCTTTGGTGATGCCCTCCGATGCCATTGCCTAGTCACCTATTGCTAACAAGGGTGTTATTGCAGCCATCCGACACGCTGGCCTGATCAATAACCAAGATGTGCAAAAACCCCAGCATTCTCTGGTGAGTGTCTGCAGGCTCCTGTGTGAGGAAACACCTAATTATAAGCGACAGTACCCATGCTGCCCTCTCCGCAACACTGGCCCAGGGCATGTGAGAAAAAATGATTCCATTTTCTAGCAGAGCTATGTCTCACCTTTATGGGCGTAAACCAAAGAGGAATAGAAAATAAATAGCACATAATTTTGCATATTTATAATAAGTTTGAAACTAAACACTAGGAAACCTTGTCAGCTCCTGCTAAGCTGATTCCAATTAAAGCTTCTGGCAGAGTTCCAGCTGTTTTACTACCTCAAATAGCACTGAACATAACAAGGTTTATGAAGCATTCAAAAGTCAAATACCCTATTAACATAAACATGTAGAGAAATCAACTCTTCTACAATTTTCAGCTTGCTTTCTTTTTTTCATTTACGTTGGACTAATCTAAGATGATGTCTGTTTTCTTTGTTGCATCTCCCTTTTTTTCTGCTTGCTGGAATGCAAAACAAGATTTAGTATTTGAGTAGTGCATGATTTGCCCGGAGAACTTACTCCCTTTGGCAATTTTATTACAACGTTTCCTATCTCGCTCCATTTTGATAGCAGAATTCTGAAGGCTGGTTTCCTACACTGCTTCAAACTTCAAAATAGCAAGTGGTATCCATTTGCATATTTGGTCTATTGGGAAGCTTTCTGCAAACCTGGGTGCTAATGCCAACACTTTAAGGAAAATTGCTTGATTCAATTCACTTATAATTAACAGATAATAAGTAAAATTAAAAAGTAGTGCAGTTTTTGAAACCATTTCCTGATACAGTTTTCTCATTATTTAATATTAAGGCATTCTTGTTTAAACGGAATAAAAATTAAGCATTTACTTCCCTGAAACTTCTGTAGGGTGAATGTCTGTTATGTTCCAAAACATTTAGTGCTTTTTCTCAGGATGCTGATTAATGCAGTGGACAGAGGATAACAAATATACTGGAAATGGACCATGGTGAAATACTGAGAGATATATATATTTTAAATAACTGTAGGCATCTGAAAGTACAAGCATACACTAAAAACTTTGTATGTAAAACACCAGGTAAAGCCATCTATAATTATATTGGGATCAGAGAACTTTTGAATAAGTAGAAACAGAAATAAGTAAGTGAGAATCATCAAAAATCTTACACTTTGTGAATACATTTAAGATAAAGCTTGATGATGTCATTCATTAAGTCTTATCTTTATATTCATTATGTGGTTCAGCATCTGATAAGTCAGCTTCACATTCTCAACATATAAATTCAATTCTGTCAGTATATCATATTGGTGTTTCTCCAGATCTGCAAGATTTCCAGAAATGTTTAACAGGTTTGTTTTTCTTGGGGTCAGAAGCATTTTTTTCCTTCATACATGGCCTGATCCATGTATGAAGAAATTAGTCCTTTACTCTGAAGACAAATAAACCATTTTCTCTTTTACTTTCCACTTACATATTTTAAGGAATATGTATTTTAGGAATTTCTGATCCACTTGTCATGTGGATCAGAAATTGTATTCTTAGTGTCATCTTCTACCACGGTTGTTAACAAGCTGAAATCTAAATTAGTCCAGGACAACCTCCAAAGATTTCAAATTTCTGTTCATTTGAAAAGGTTTTTTCTGTGAATTATGTGTGATCCTTCAATCTTCAAATACAGTATTCTTTTAATATTCTTTTTCCATCCTGATATTTTGTAGGGACAGCTTCATTGCAAACAACTACTATCAAAAAAAAAAAAAAGAATTACTTTTAAATGGTCATTTTGTCTTTTAACCTGGTTCAAAAATATGAAGATAGAGGAAGGAAAGACTTGCAAATGCTTGACAAGAATACATAACAGTACCTCTTAATATTCTTTAATACTCTTAACAGGCAAATACAAAGTGTTTTTGTATTGTACAACCTTGGAAAAATAAATAATTAAAATTATTATTTTTATTTAAAAATATAATTCAGGTTTTAGCCTAGTAAGAATTTTCTGACTCCTACTACTCAGAATTCATTATTATCCTCTTGATACAGATAAGTGGGTTTTAAAAATCCTAATCTTTCAATTTTTGCATGATTTAATCTCTTTTTTGAGGTTTAATACTGATGTAAAATATGTTGGGGTAAAGCTTTGTCTATTATTCTGAGAGAAAAATTGCAATTCAAAGTAAATATTATAATAGATTATTAAAACATTTGAAAAGCAGTGAGACCCTGAGTTTCTCTAACTCCTGGAGTCATTTATACTGAGATGATAGTTCCCTGTGCCAGAGTTTCCCTGCTGCCTTCCCTTTCTTCCTTTTTCCTTGATGGCAGCCTTCAAGGTGATTTTTTTTTCTCTGCTAAGGTGATATTTAATGCAGAGCACTCTATTTAGTTTGTATTCAGGATCTAAGAAAGAAAAGCTAGTCAAATCCTATTGGGAAGCTCTACAGTGTAACTCCCATGCCAATCTACATAGGTTATTGCAAATCTACCTACCTTTTCTTTTTGAGACTATCATGCAGTGTTTCACACAAAGAGCTTAATCACTAAAACATATCATGTAACTTAAGAGCCTTGACTGCAGAAAGCATAAATCAGTTAGGAGTGGCAATGTTTTAATTAGGGTACTATGTAAATGCCAAAACAACCCCAAATATACTGTTGTTTAAAATTTGCACTGAAATATCTTGTCCTTAAATTATTCCCCAACAACCTCTTAAGAGTGTACTGATCCCTTCCAGAATGGGGAGTTACTCTTTGGTTTGCACCCTCATTTTGACCAGATTGCAAATTCTTTCTTAATTGGGTCTAAATTCGCTAGTGTACCATTTTAGATTTGTTCCATGCCTCTTGCACACTGCATTTATCACAGATTTTTATTCACATCTGCTCAGTTGTTCAGCCTAGTAACTCAATGCTTGTCACACATCCAGACACCAGGACAGATTAAAAAAAAAAAAAAAAAGAAAAGACAAGGAAATAGAAAAAAGCAGAAAGATCTTTGATAATTTTGAGTTCTGTGTAAGAAGGCTGATTAACCATGACAAGCTCCAAGTTAAATGTCTGTTGCTTACAGAGAATAATTTTTTGTTGTTGTTTTTTGAATAATCAGGATACATTATTGTTTGAACACACTTTCTTGGAAGATTCCTCTCCATTTTGGTTGCTTTTGTTGGGTTTAATTCTCACTGGGACTACTGGTAATGTAAGGTGCATTGGTTCAAGATTAATAGACACAGGATGCAAGAGATGCAACATTCAGAGCATGAAGAATCATTAACTAGCAACGATGTCTGAGGGATGTTCCTGTGTTTCAAATGCTTCATTGCTTCATTGAGTAGTGAACACAGCAACTCACTCTGAGGCAGATGTTATGCCCGCACACATTGCAAATGCAAACAATTATCTCCAAAGCGTGCAGAGCAAATTAGACAAAGTATGTAATATTCTGGAAGAAAACAACAACAGCAACAAAATAAAAATAAACCAAAAACATTTAAAACTGAAAACTTTATGTCACAGATGTTACACACATGAACACCAGTAATTGTTATGGTCCATAATAATGTGTATTGAAAATAAGCTGTTCAAAGTCATACTCAGTATTTTGGCCAGGAGAAGATCTTTACTGATCTGCTGAATCCATAAGCTAATTTTGAAATTACTGATCATAGTGAAAGCATTATTTCACATGACTCCATTACTCAAGAATGATATGTTAGTTACCATTGGAAATGTCCCGTTGAGAAAGGTATAGGCAAAGATGGAACATCAGAGTAACTAGATTAGTGATTTAGGCTAGCATGGAAGTTCATAAGCTAAAAACATCACACTGCTCACTCCACAGGAACTGAAGAACCAGAAGTTCTCAAATATTTAATGCAATAGATCCTCAAAGATAGTAAGAGGAATTGGGACAGATGGGGATATCACAAGGGCGTTCTTGAGGGGGGAAGGGGTAGTGAGGAAGTTTGTGTCTCTGCTGTCTGCCCAACACCTAAAACTGCCTGGTCCTGTTCTCTTTGACCAGGATGCTAAGAGCTGTGGTAACACAAACTCTCTATGACTACCATTGTCAATAAAAAAAAAGACATCAGGAGCTAAGTGGAAAGCTAATGTGTTTGCTGCAGTGCATCTTACCTGTATAACCACTTTCATCCAGGTTAGTATGCATATGCACTTCAGATTTTGTTCCTGTGGTGCTTAAAGACGTCTTCTATAGGTTGAAGAGGAAGAAAAAAAAAAAAAGTTGTTCTAATGTTAAGCTGTGCAATCAAGATAAAAAACACAGTGCCAAAGCTATTGTACTTACAAGTGTAAGGGTTTACATTTCATAGTAATACAACACCTTAGAAGTTTTCACCTTCTTAAATGTGTTGAATCTCAAAGGGAGTACACAGGAATCTTTTCACCTGCCATGAAATTGCAGCGACTGCAGGGGGTAAGATGGTATCTTTTAATAACTTACATGATACTGAGAATCAGCAAAGAAAAGAAATTAAGCAAATGGAAATGCTCAGGGGCTGAAGCTACAGTAACATTATCCTCTCATCCTATCCAGGGGCAGAAAAGGCATGCTTTGCTTCTGAAGCAGACTGATGTTACTCCTAGATTTCAAGAGGATTTCCTTGTCTCCACCACCCATCCCTGGTACCCTACAAAGACCATCCACTTTGCTCTTGTTACGGACATGTCAGTTTGCTTCTGGGGAAGGAGATGCGAATGGAGGAGAAGAGGACAACTCATGAATTGTAAAAGACTGCTCTGAAAGAATTCAGAGAAACAGAAGACTCCCCTGTTATTAAGAGAAAAGCCAACCCTGAAACAAGAAGAATTTTCTGACCTCAGAGCTCTACTTTCCTCTCTAGACATCCGGTATGCCTCTAATCATTTCTTCTAATATTGAATATATGTCAGGCGTGTTAAAGCAAGGGATTTCACAGATTTGTAAAATCTTCAATCTGTCAATAGGTGCAACTGAGTAGTAGGCTAGAAATATCTCCTCTCAGTGCCTGCAGTCCCATGGGAATATGTTGTACCATGTAATGAAAATTCAGACTTTGCATCTTTCCTGGTTCTGATTGTCAAAGGCATTTCCTATAGCAGGTCCGAGCTCTCTGTGAGTCTCATGATGACACAGAAAAAAATGTATGCCACAGCTCAGGATAAATGAGCCTAGCACTTAGTTTAAGCCATATTTTTTTTCACTTTAAGAATAGTTGTGAGAGGTGAAACAGTCCTTGATAGTGCCTCCTGATTAAAAGGACCTGCAGGCTTAGAGCAACTCCACAGCTCTTCTACAGCCTAGATTGCCAGTAAAATAATGTAAATTGTAAAGTAAAATTGCCAGTTAAATAATGCTGACAGACACCTCCTTTGTAGTTCTAGATATACCTCCGGTACACTCCTCTTTTCCCAAGCTTACAAAGCAGGAATAGTCCATGATTACGTACTTCTGCCCAAACCAGGTGCCAAGTATCCACTCAGGGAAGTGTTCCCAGTCTGCTTCGTTCAGTGGAGCCATACACTGTCAGAGTGGAGGCAAGGCCTAGGCTGAGAAATGGTTTCTTACTTAGGCCAATGAATTTTCAGTGTGATATCTTAGGTCAAGTTTTCCCAGAACACTTCAATACTGGTTCACAAATACCTGTGCAGATACACAGTTATACTTGATTTTCCTCTGAAAATCCTGGGGCATTGAACTTCAGTAATCACCTCTGTCTGAAATGTCCAGAACCCTAGTTAAAATGATCTCTGCTTCTCAGAGTCTTGGCCTATTATTATGATTTTACTGCTGAATGGGCCATACTAAAGTAAAAGGAAATATGCTTATTTATTTATAAAAACCTAGGTGATAACACAGCTGAAAAATTCATCAAGACACAAATAATAGAAAGAAAGAAAGAAAATCACATTTAATCTATGATACATATTATTGATCCAGACCTTATTCACCTGTACTTGCCCTGACTAAACATTGGTCTACTAAGTAATAAAATATTCAGATCTGGGGGGAAACATGCCAATTTCAGTATGGAACTTTTTTGACATAATAAATCATATATTTCACACTCATATACTGCAGGAATGTATTTATATAGAGACATTCACCTGTCATGAGACTTTCCATTTTTTTCAGTTATTGTGTGTGGGTTTAATTAATAACTAGAGATTCAGAGACTGGAAGTAAAACACCATGCGTGGGTCACCAGTTCAGAGCATGGATATAACTCAGAATGGACCCTGATCAAAATTCTGTAAGTGTGTCATAAATGTTATTAGCTATTCTGAGTGATCCTACTTTTGTTGGTTTGGTTTTTTCTCCTTGGAAACACTTATAAAAGCCTCACTCTCATTTCAATATAACAGATTTGCAATCCTCGGAATCTGTTGTAAAATGGAGTTATTATTTAGGATTAGGTTAATGCTTGCTGGCAAACACCTGCAACACAAAAAAATTGTTGCTGTTTAGCATGTGCTAAATCATGACTGCAAGACAGACCACTGAGGTCTGTAGAAGCTCAGGCCTGCATTCATCATGCAGAATCACCGTTCTGTGTAGGTTAAAGCATTGTGATACTCAATATAGTTTGACACCATACTACATGCCTTGAAATCCAAAGCTTAGAAATTTCAGTACAGCAACATCATCTTCATGGGGTAGCGGAGCTATGCTGTGAATTTCTTTTCAGCAGCATCATTCATGCTCTGTTAGGCATAAGTCACGTTTTGTAATGTTTCACTGTCCCAATTGTTGCACATGACCTTGGTGGCATTGTCTCACTTGTGTTTACCATTACAAAAATACACCATAAAATAAAGGAAATATGTGGCACACAGATGTTCACATCACCCTGGCTATTTATTGTCAATACCTACTCATGTATAATAGCACATTAAACAGCTTTGGCTGGCTTCTAAAATAAAAATCTGGAAAGCACTTCTAGGTGACTCATAACTGGTTAAAGACATATGCTTGAACTTTTGCATCACTGTTACTAGAAGCAGCAGAACTGGGCAATCCGACTTTTTAACTGAGGAGAAATCAAAGGACACCAGCTGCCTCTTTTGCATACAGCATGTGTGCCATCTCCTCCCTTTTTCTGCACACCTCTGCAGGAACAGCACGGATTGCTCACAAGTGCTAGTTGATGAAAACACCCTACCAAGTTAATTCATAGAAAGCATTTGTAATTGCCTATTTTATTTCTTTTTCAAGAGGATTTAGGTGTTTTTTGCATACTTGTGAGGTGGGGGGGTGTGGGGTAGGGAGGTGTACGTAAGCATGATCAAGAGAAAGACACATACATATTTATATGTGATGTTTTGGACAAATCCACTGAAGGAGCAAAACTACTTCTGGAGTTCTATCTCTGAGCACCCCAAAGACAATGCTGTCTGGTCTGAGCTTCAACATACACAAGATATTCAGAAACTGCTGAAAAAAAAAAAAAAGAAAAATTAAGAAAACAACTCTAGCAAACTTTTGGTTTTAATCTTTACATTGAAAGAGTAGTTCTGTGGATTCTAGATTTACTTTGGTAAGAGTAACAGAAAAGTCAGGTTACTAAGTTGAATTTATTCACTTCTCTCCGGAAAACTGATCTGAAATCATCCAAAGGGAAAACAAAAATCTACTCTACAAAATCAGTTACCTGTAAAAGCAATTAAATAATCATTGTTGTCTCACACTGCTTTTTATTGTAGGTAACAAATACCAAATGTTCCAAAAATATCTTTAGGTGAGATTAGCAATACACCTGTGATTTTATAATTTGAATGTCTCGCTCAGGGAAGCACTCATCTAAATATTTCTATAATTTTTTAAAAAATATAACCAATAGTAGCTAGCTCAGAACTGTAGATGAGGATAATATTGATAACACAAAACCATTCTATTTACTTTAATCCTCCAGGTAAAATATCACAAATTATATTAGTAGAAAATACTAATGTCATACTTACTGACGTCTATTTTCTTTTGAAAATTTTTCTGGATAACTGAGTACATGAAGGACAATAGTGATAAATAAGGTGAAATAATTAAATCCTTAATGCTCCTATCATTTAATGAAGATGATGGCAACTAACAGAATCTACAGTGCTTACATAAGATATTGTCTTGATTGTAGGAGTTATTGTCCCCAGAAAAACAGAAACTTTAAATTTCATCCTAACATCATTGTTTGGATGATCCTGCTCCTCTGCTCCCAGGGCTCTGGGGAGACCCCCCTGCAGTGCTGGGGCAGCTCTGGAGTCCTCAGCACAGCAGAGACAG
>JANHFX010001316.1:0-15933 GCA_027560015.1 Chloroceryle amazona
ACCTGGTCCGGGAAACGGTGACGCAGCTACTTTATGGCCGCACGGGTCATTAACACGCTGACACCAATGTGGTGGACAGCAAATGGCGTTTATTGGTGGGTAACACCGCGTTATATAACACCTGGGTTCTATGGCGTCACATCCAGCTGCTTACCTCATAAATCAAGCGCTATTGGCTATCAAGCTGCCCCTACCTTCCCGTACAGCGCGGAAAACTTCCGAACGCCGGACCCTAACTACCACAACCCAGAAGGAGAAAACTGCAAACAATATGTTCTTGAAGTGTCAGAATTAATGAATATTTCTTTCTTAAGGACTTCCTGTGCTAAGATTGGACTCAAAGTATGAAAGCGGGTATTTTGGAAGCAGAGACATTTATTATGCTCTATGCAGATAAAGTTTGTCATCTAAAAAAGGACTCACCCTGGCAGTTTTATTCTTCGTCAAGAGATTCACAGGACATACACATTAGGTTTCCATCATCTATACATCAACCTATTTGTAAGGAAATCTATTGACCCTTGAAACATGCCCAGTTTGGGAAAAACAGAAATGGATTCAAAAGTTATCAACAGAGGATGGGGAGGTCCATGCACAGACATTCAGGCAGTGCCATCACAGGAGCCTTAGTCCCAAGAAATAAAATATAGGTTCCTCTTATTAATTATTCTCATTTTATATATATATTCTTTTTTACTTTTTAGATAATTTTTTTCAATTGACTTATAAAAATACAGTCAAAAGTGGTTATTCTTCTATCTGCAAACTATTATATGTTTACAATGGTACATATACAGTTACCCATGCTTTTAGATAGCACTTTATACATAATATAGGACCGACAAATATATTGAGATACATTCCCAATTGTGCTTGAAAGTAACAGGGACACTGTTAGGAGGCTAATTAAAACTTCTTCCTGTTGTGCTACTCAGATGATTCCGATGGGTTTTAGTTAGGTGACTGGTGAACCTCCTGGTCTCATTTGATTTAGTCTTCTCACACTATGCAAAACATTATTTTTGCTTGAGCTGGAAATGGCAGAGTGAAAGGCAGACTGTGAAAAGAGATTGGTTTGGGGCTAATCTGAATGGGAAAGGATCCAGTTTACATTCTGCATACAGAAGTTCTGGTAAAAGTTTCAGGGCAAGGCATGGATGCTAGTAGGACTCCTGCCCTTTTGGACACAATATGAACAAAACCAGAACAAGTTTTTCTGTATGTCTCTGTTCCATATTAACCTTTTTTCCCGGAGGACAACTACCGTTTCTTCCTGTGAAACGTCGACTGCTGGTAAAAGCTGCAGACAAGACACCAGAGTAGTGGAAACATGGATCTGAGCATGCAGCAACTTCTGAATTACCATCTTTGATTACAAATTGTATATGATCTCCTTTGGGTATATTATATGAAAATGACTCAGTTTCTAATGTGCAGTCATTCCTACTGCTGGCAAGAGAAATAACAGTTCACATCATCTACTTTGCTTTACACATGGAGAACAGGATGCACATCATGAGGGACTTCAAGAACAAGGTGATAATTAAGTTCTTTTGAGGACCAACTAACTAACTTCTCTTTTTACTCATCTAGAAAACTTGCCTCCTGATCTGGTTTCTTCTTGCATCATGAGATGGAGATGACTAGGGCTATCAGCTCAGGACTGTCTGTCTGTGTATGTATAAGCTCATGCCTATATAGAAGCATCTGATCAGTGCTTCTTGCCATACTCAGGAGAGAGTTCTGTAAGAAGAACAAAGTGCACTGCCCATGTCATGGAAATGAATCCAAACAGTGAGGCCACCCTGGGCTGCCCACCGTGTGCAGTGGCACTATTGCAACTTTAGTAGCATGGAGAGGGTCTTACACACAGGGGATTCAGAGCAAGGAAGAGAGGAATTCCTTCTGGCAGCAGATCAAAGAGAGCTGAAGAGAGTTCCTCAAAGCACTCATTTCTTAGTAAGTTGTGAAATGAATTTATGTTCTTTCTCACTAACATTTCTTTCTAATTCATCTGTTAGAGTCCTCAAGATCAGTTTGTTTATAAATGTAGTTCCATAATTATAAATTGCATAGCTATATTCTCTGTACATCTAGGCTAAAGTGAATCACCAGCACAGAAATCTTGCTTTGGTGCATTTATGAAATACACTGACACACTTTATTTGATTTCCTGCCAGTATATCTGCCCAATGAAATTGCACTTTTCAGAAGCTATCTCAGTTCAATGCCAAAGCCTTTTTAAACAAATCAATGCTACGACCTCTAATAAAGTACCCGTCCTGCAGTCCCACACAGAACCTTTGCCTTGAAGACACAGGATATGAACAAATTGGAATATAATGGGACAGATCCTTATCCTTTATCATAGATTAGTGGCAGTACCACTACTGCAGGCAGAGATCCACTTTTTAATCTCATGAAGAAAGCAGCTAGGCTAACACACAATCTATAGAGTGCTTGGTCCTTTAATTAAACCCTAACTATATGTAAGAATATTCATGTCCAGATTAATGAAAATATGGTGAGCAGTCATCAAAAGTCTTCCTTGGGGTTTAATTACAGACTCTGAAATTATTCTCTACCTGGAGACTACTGTTTCACAGCCTAATTTCTACGATCCCCCTGAAATGCTAAGCATGTTGTAAACCATTCATTATACACCGGAGGATTTTCCTGGCCAAGAAAAGGCTTTTTCCAGAATAAAAATGTAAACTGTGCTAGCACACCATCTTGGTTACTTCATTCATAGCTAGGATATGTAACCTACATTAAATCCTTTCCATGCCAAATGCTTGGGAATTCACCTACTCATAAAATAATGGTGACTTTACTTTAGCAGTCCCTTACTGCTATGTTGCTCAAGAGACAGAGAAGTAATTGGCACAGGAAGTCAGTGCTTTGGTTTCATAGCAAGTGATATCTTGGCAAATGGAACAGCCCAGCAACATATAACAGCAATGAAATGCAAATTAGTGTTAAAAGTTGGCTATCGCAGTAGGCTCCATTATCTCAGTGGTAGGAAAACCTTTGTGGAAGCAATTGATTTTGGCAGAAACATGAGGGTCTAATACTACTAAGTTTTTTATATCCCTTGCTCTTCTAAATGCATTTTTCTTTGCAATTTTTATTCCTACCTCTGAAATCCTACACCTCTATCTTTTGTAATGCTGGTAGAGCTGGTATATTGTTGCTCATATGCAAGTAGGAAAGACAACCAAAAAACCATTTCCTTCTTAAAGGAGCTGAATATGGAAATTTGAGACTTGGCTTCGGCATTACCATTAGGCTGAATCAGTGTTGCGTCCGCAAAGTTCTTCTATTGTGAGACAACTGTTATTTGCCCTTATCCAGATAAGAGTGTGAAGTTTTAATCTAATGTTTATGAAGACAATTAATCAACGTAATAAACCTGATCTTCAGTCTGAATTGTGATGCTGTGACTCATGCTAAAGAGCCTTTTACTTCCCAAGCAGACACACTAATTTCAACATCACTGTCCAAGGGATGAAGATCAGCTCAGCCTGAGCAAAAGCAATGGGATCTCAACAGCATTTCTTTTGTTAAGGTACTTCAGACACATCCAGAGTAATCAGGTATTAGAATGAACACGATTCCCTTCAACAAAACCCCTTCCCAGAACTGGCCTGACATCACTAATGGTACAAATTACATAGCAAGTAAATAAAGCAAGCTGCTGCTTTGCACTTTACCAAAAGCACAGGTGGCAAAATGTCTCTCTGAAGAAAAGTAGAATATCATATGAAAAAGAAATTACACTTCTCTTTTCTAGCTGTTACTTTCTAGTACACAACACTTCTGAGCAATTTAACATTTAGAGCACAAAGCAAGCATGCTAAAATGATTATGCTAATAAGTTTGTGCCTCATGTCTTATGAATGTTATAAGAGCATGTTCTGTCCCCCTTGGCATCTTCCCTCCCCTTCTCTCTCCAAAGACACTCTCAAAGGTACCTGAAGGTAGAAGATGCACCCAGGAATATTAAATGCCCCTCTCTGAATGATACTCTCAAAATTCAGTCCTTTTACGTCAATGCTCTTTTAAAAAGAGGAATGTTAGAAACACTACCACTTCCAAGTGAGAGTCAGCTCCCATGAAGATGGCTATATCTGAGCTATATATACATCCGTCTTTCCTTTCATACTCAGTTGAGATAAACAGGTGCCTTTAAGACATGATTCATTCACATTCTGTTTTAAATGTTTATTTTAAGGTGATACAAGTTAGTACTTTTAAATGTCCGTTTCCACATAATCTGTTAATTTTTTCATTGGTCACATGAACATCGTCTCATGGTTTTGATGAAACCGCAAAAGAACACCTACTGGGTGGTACTGGGGAACAATATTTCAGGGTGGTTTAGTACATTCCAAACCAATATTTGCAATCAAATATTCCTGACAATATCAAACTAGAGTTTGTCCAAGTCAAAGAAACAATCCAAGAGAATAACCCAGAAAACCATGTCAGCTCTATAGAGATGCAGTCGTGAGAGTTTGTACACAATTCCTCTCTTAGGGCAACAAAGACCAGTTTAGCACACCACTCCAGTGATGTTTAATTCTTACAAGCTGCTATCTAAAATTGCTAGCTCCCTGGACTATGACTGCATTTAGCTGAATCAGAAAAAGGAAATCCTTAAGTTAGGCAACCGAGGAAGGCAAGGCATCTGACCACTGATTTTTTATTTCCTCTTAATCTGAATCACTTCTCATTCTTGTGAACTCGAATGCCACAGTTGATAGCTATGTTGAGTATGAGCTTCAGCTTGAGCAGCTGTCACAGTTTAGGTTCAGGGTGGCCCCTTAGACCTATAACAGATGTTCTCTGTTAGCCCCCCTCCTTCCCCAAATGGGAAGAGAAAGGGAATAAAGGAAAGAGACCTAGCAATTAAAAAAGGAAACTAGAACAACTTCAATGAAAAAGAAAATAGTAATAACCAAAATGAATATATACAAACATATACAAAACCAGTATGGAACCCAACCCCACCAATGGTAATTATGTCACCGTCACAACTGATGCTGTGGAACAGGCACCACGCAAGTCCTAGACTGGGCCCAGCAGCAGGCAGGAGCTGTCTTCAGGAGCTGGATTCTGGTACTGGATTCAAGAACATACCAACTGGGATCGAAGGCAGAATGGACAGAGTCCTCCTCAGATGCTCTGAGGAAGAAATTAAAAGAGGACACGAGCCAAGATGAGCAAAGCTGGCAAAGTGAGCCAAGATGGCAAAAAGAGAGAGACCTTTGTGATCCCTTAGCTTTATACTGAATATGACATATATGGGATGGAGTCCCTTGTTGGCCAGTTTAAGGTCACCTGCCCTGGCTGCTCCTCCCCCCAAGTTTGGCCTTTTACTTTCTGCAACCCCCAATGTGGTGCACAAGATCCAGCAGAGGCCTTGGTCTGCACACCAGTCCTTGGCAGTAACTCTAAACAGGGGGTTTTAATCACTGCTAGAAGCAGACACTGTCTGTGAAAACAGGCTGCTGACTTCAGACACTGCAGTTGGTTAGAAGAACTGAGCCGAAAAGCAAAATCACTGAACAGAATTCTGTTCTCATTCAAACCAGGACAGCAGCCTGTCTACAGCCCACTGTATTCCACTGCATAGCAGTGTAGCCCAAGCACTTTTGATGATGGACAGAGGGACCATACGTCACAGAAATTTAAGGTCACTTGAATGAAGAATGATTGTGAATATCTGGGTTTAGAACCACTGGAAGGAACAACTCTCAGGAGAAGGGTTATGAAAATGTCATGTGCTGATAGCACATATATTAACAGGTCACCAAGATGCCAGCTTATTTATGTGCATCTTCTTGAGGCACTCAGCACCTAGGCAAGAAAGGGCAAACTGAAAGAAAGGACATCTTAAAGGGAGCAAAGACTCAGGGCATTTAGAGATGATGGTGGGAAGACGGTGAACAGAGTAGGAGTCATAAGTGATCCATATAAACAGACAAAAAGCAGTGTACAAATTCTGATGATTCACAGAGGAAGGATATAGACAGGATATAGATGAAAAATTACAATCCCTGTCCACTTCTAAAAGGTACAAAAAGGTCAACCCAATATTTGCAAAAGTTTCCAAATTAATAAGCACCCAGGAGAAGAAGGATTCGGCAGCTTCCATCGCTTGTCCTCCAAGCAACTGCAAGAAAGCTTGGGCAGACCACATGTGTACAATGTGGTGTCTGAATGCTGAACAGATGACTCAGGCACACACATCTTGCAGCTTGTGAATATGTGGTACACTGTTTGAAAATAAAACCATCTTTCACTTACTTGAGCTCTCACATCGGGCCTTGCTGTGCTAAAGTGCTGCTTCACTACTTCCTAAAATCACGAGAATCAATCTCTCTCAATAGCTTCAATTAATATTTCATAATTCATACAGTGAGAGCTTCAGCAACGAGGACTAGCTGCTATGACTGGCTAAGATCTATGCATTTAGCACATGCTCAATACAGTGTAAGTGACTTACTTCCACTTTACCACCTGTCTCAAGATTAGAGCCTTACAATCTCCTGCATCCCAGTCTTAGCAAAGACATGTAGTCTTTTTTCTGTTTGTTTGCAAATGGTCCATCGTGAACCTGATAAACTTTTCCATGTATTATTGAAATGTGTATGCTCCTGAAGGTTTTTTATTTCAATAAATTGGCATTGTCCACCAAAAGAATGAGGCAGAAAAAGCACTTTGATAAAAACAATGCAAGCAACATTAGAAATAACAGAATGGCTCATTATGTTATGTCTGATTCAGACCAGAAATACATTTACACTTTCATGTATATACAATTATTTAGGATGCACAGAATAAATTATAGCAATTTACTATAATGCAGTTTTATGAGATTAAATCCCTCAAATGAGCTGCCTGTAGATCATACATGAAAGAAATGATTGCATTGTGTCACCAGACTCTATTGTCAAAGGGTCCAGCAGTAATTTGTTTGTTGGTTACAGTAGAAATGCTCATTTCAATTCTAAAAAAGACCACAGAAGCCAGATTTCTATCAAAGATTTCCAATACCCTTTATAGCTATTTTGAAAGGAGCTTTTATTCATTCCTTTCACCTGGTCTATTATGTTCCTAGTGGAAACAATTTCCATTACAATTACATTTCCTTGTTGCAAGAAAGAAGTTCTAATAAACAAAGAGCAGTCCAAATTTCTCAGTATTAATTCATAAGGTCTATTATTTCAATATTTTACAGATAATTCAAATAAAGAAATGCATGACTTGGCAACGTTCTTACTTATTCTTTGCCATTTAACAGTGATAAAGTCACTGCATTGAAATTATATATTGCATGATTTGTGACAAGCGTTTACCCTTCTGTTTCATGGATACATTTATTTTCAGCTACGTGTTAGTGGACACAGTGGAATATGCAACACTGACAAGTAGGGCACAGTGGTAACGATGGCATTATTTTGCTCAGGAAGGCCAAAATGTGCAAAGAGGTGAAAATTACAGGATCAAAGGCACCTCTGGGACAAATAGAGTGGATATTGCATTGTTACAGGGAACAATTTACAATCTCCAAATATGAGGAACTTCTGGGGACATTTGGCTGGATTTGGGGGTCTCTCCAGTCCTAGCTCCTATGGTGGAAATGTCATCTGGAGTACCAACAGGAGCCCCATGGCACTGGATTTCCCACAGCACATAGAAGCTGCTACAGTGACGTGAGGTCAAGATGCGTACCATAACTCCATGCAAGAAAGTTTAGTCCCACCTGTCATGGTTCACATTTTAGTTCACTGATTGCATTAAACACTATGGAAAATGCAGCAAGACTTACTACATTATTTTTTCAGTTGTGGAAGCCGAAATCCAAGGAAAGAGCAATATTATTTACTAAACTGTCATTGAGTTCAAGACAGAATTGCTGTGAAGACTGACTCCAGAACTGACTGGTGTTTATTTCTCATATACTTACATCCTTCTCATGACATTCTTTATAGGGGCAGCTATAGTTTAGAAAGGTTTGCTAGAAATTTTTGAGGGAACAGTTTATTACAGAAAGATCCACTTATAGAAATAGGGTCTTCAGATGTGATTCTGTTTCTGGAATGTGGTGCTTGAATACTAGAAATGTGCCACTGGATTTTCAAGGACTGAAATGCAAAGTTTGACAGACAGCATTCTCTTTGGAAAAAAAACAAACAAACAAACACAACAACAAAAAGTCATCCTTTCTTATGAAACTTTCTTGAACAAGTGGTGCCTTGTCAGAATAGATCCACTGAAAAACATAACAATAATACTGAATTTAGATTTGCTGAAAGCACCTGACAAATCAGCATTACCTCCTGGTGATGTCCAACTTCAACTCAGTCACTCAACTAAGATCTCACTTGAAGAAATATAAAAAATAAGCAAGCTTTTTCTGTTTATACTTAATGAGATTTGAAAACTAAAACATCAAAGAAAAAAATCTAAAACATAAATCACCTTTTAATAATGTCCTTTTTACTTGAGTTTCCAGTGGTCCCTCTCTATGTTACACAATAAACTGCAGCCAACAAAGTCAGGCTTCGGTCATCCTGCAAGATCAGGCAGCCTCTTCAGCCTTTTCTGGATGCTCTGTTTTTAAGAAAACAGTGTTTTCTGTTTGCTGCAGATGAAGAAGATGCGACAGTAGAATAACGTGTCACAGCAGCTGGTCAAATAGTTGTACATAAAGATATTGGCAGTCTTCAGGTTTGCTTTCATCTCACAGTTGACAGGTGCAAGCGGATGGCATTGAGTGTAGCACATTCTTTCAAGTACACTTGTGAGACATATCTATGAGTATCTGAATGGTTTGTGAACATCTCCTTTCACTCTGTCAGATCAGATCAAGAGCAGAGGTAAAGACTGTGCTGCTAACTTGTGGTAAAACAACACCCCAATATAACTGTAGTATCTGTGCATTGTTTTCCACATATATGTATTGTTTTGTGGCACACTGATACTTCTATACTTATAAACCTCTAAAATTTAAGTCACAGACAGGACTCTAAAGATATATAAATATACAGGTAAGCAGTGTGC
Organism: Chloroceryle amazona; assembly: GCA_027560015.1. Taxonomy (NCBI): domain Eukaryota; kingdom Metazoa; phylum Chordata; class Aves; order Coraciiformes; family Cerylidae; genus Chloroceryle; species Chloroceryle amazona. Next base: position 9,073 of record JANHFX010001316.1, read on the forward strand.
CACAAATTACCATAAATGCATATGGTATTTGCATTTTGCAACCTCATATTCTGGGTTTATAAATTTATAGCTGATACTTGTCCTTACTGCCAAACAGGTATGAACAGAGGTTTGGGTTTCTCTAACTGGAGTACAATTGCAAGGATGCCATCCTTACCCAGGGATTACTCATAATTCCAGTGGAAGTGTTGCCTGTTATCGAAAGACATCTGTGGATGAATGTGCTGCAGTCAGCGTAAGGCTTGAAACAGCAGGATTTTGCAAGACAGAGCTGGTGTGAGCCTGTGCTAGCAGGGGAGCACTTAAGATCATGACTCTGAAGCCATCAACAATGTTCATTCCTCTTTCACCACAAAGCTAGGCTCCAAAACTTAGCATTTAGCTCCAAGACACATAACTACATTATTCTTTAGTGGAATCTGGTTCTGCATTCCCAGTTTTTCCCACGAATGCATGGGGAGCCATGTGTGACACAGGACAATGTCTTTTACAGGGTCATCTCTAAATCTCTCAAGACATGTCTAGAAGGATTACCCAAAACCTGTCCTAGAATTAATTCCTTTTTTGCTCATTTACATTTGTGTCATCTGGAGAGTATTTGTGGGACATTTGCTCTGCATTTGTCATTGACTTAATTTAAATGAATTATTTAATTCCTCCAATCTCTTCTTCACTGAGACTGGAAGGGTGAAGGTTATGACAAGAAAGATGAGACCATTATTTGATCAAAAGATAGGAAAGGCCTCCTGAATAGCCAGAGAGAAGGCAGCTTTATCAGAACTACTCAGCTACTACAAGCCTTTGTCTTAGAGTCAGTGATGCACAGTATACATGGATATTAGAAATATGCACCTAATATCTATGTTATGTCTAGGAAGCAGCGCCTTACTTTTATCCTGCTAGAATTTAATTAGGTGAAACACTAGATTAGAATTCCTTAGCATATAAATACAGCAATACAGTTTCATCTGTAATTGGCTCCATCTCAGGAGAATTACAGGAGCCCAGCAAGATAAAGCAATTCTCGTCTTGCTTGCTAATAAGCGTGCACAAATCTGAACTACCCTACCAAGAATTAGTAAACAACTTCTAATCTTCTTTCATCTTTCTTAGTCTTTATTGTTCTCTTGAAGACCAACCTCTGCCTTTCAGAAATTTACATCAAGAATCTGCAAAGAGTGAATGTCAAACTCTGCTAAGTGTGAAAGTCAGACTCTGCTAAGTGACAGCTGTACTCCAGAGAACAGCAACATCCATCCTGGAATCAGCTGCTGCATTTCATGAATCAGTCAAGTGTTCTGCTAGAAGCCACTGGTTCAGTCTAGTATATTTGTTTTGAAGTAAACAATAGAACCTATGTTATGATACTGAATAGCAGCACTTCCTGGGTGAACAGACTGGAATATAAAACTCTCGTACTTTATGTGCACTTGCACATGGAACTGAGCTGTGGTACGAAGCCTGCAGCCTCTTCTCGGGATACTGCAAAACAAGTCTGCCTTAAACTTATATCAGCAGAGTGCTTGGCTTAGACCAAGAACATCTGGCATCAGGTCTTTTTTCTACTACCTTGAAAAAATGAGAAATCAAAATTAAAGGTCACTTCATTTTAATTATGGTTCAACTGAAGTCCCAGGAAATAGAAAAACACTGCATAATGAATTTCTTGTTGATAATGCCAATGAGTTTTACTCATTAACGCTATTTCTATTCCAAGTCCTTGAAATCATAGCCTAAACTGGAGCATGAACTGAGGCACTGGAAGGTAAACTCCAGTTGTATCAGTTCTGTAGGAACATGCTCAGTTTCTCCTTTTAAGAGAACAAATTCTGTAATGAAGTCCTGTTCTATATTTCGCGTTCTGATTATTTGCAGGTAGTTATTTGTAATGCCACTTTGTATTCTGTCAGAAGATTGTAGGACAAGAGCCAAATCCTAATGTTGTTACTCAGTACCAAAGCAAAGTGCAGTGGGAGTTCACTAAAATCTGTAAAGGCCAAATAGAATTTGTCCAAGTTAGCGAGAGCAGGTTTTTTTAGTTGTTTAGGGTTTTTTTTTCACCTTTTTTTCTTGATTATAAATTTAACCTGCCTGTTTGAACTGAAAAAGCCTTGCACTGCTAAGAGGACAGAAAAATAGAATGCTGCTGAGTGTGGTCACAAGAATTCATAACAAGCCAGAAGCAGCAAGCAGGTTTTCTTTGATGATTGTTCTAACACAGTACATGGACTATGTTCCCTTTTTACAGAAAGTATTGAGAAAGGTGACTTTTTCTTGGTTACAGAAGAACTGAAATACTTTCAAGAGTCTAACATTCTGCACAACAGAAAAAAATATTCTGCATATTATTCCTAAAGCACAGCTTAGATCCTACATGCATTTTTAGAAGTTAATGAGTGGTTATACATGCCCTATATTCAGAAATTAATTTTATTCTTACTATCATTACAGTATTTGAACTGTGTTTTCTGAGTCATCTCAACCATTCTTCATGTAGTTCCCAGGCAAAAATCAATTTAACAGAACTAATTTATATTTCTCTGAAAGAGACAATACTAATGATTGCAGGACTAGTGAAGTAGAATAGTCTTGCAGTAGGCATTTATCACAACTAAGACTTTCGTGGGTTTTTTTTCTTTGTGAAAGAACTGGTTAGCTTTAACTTTAGCAAAAGACATCACAAGTGATCTTTCTTTTTCACTTACTACATTTAATATATTTCCTAATACAAGTATCAACTATTTCTGAACTACAGTTAATAATACTGTTTAGTTTAAATCTTTGTCACTGTGATGTGATCATTATTAATTACTATTGGTGAACTTAATTTAGAAGAAGCATGTTTTAATTTCTCTTTTCACAATATTTTAAATAAAGAATTATTTTCATCCTTGACATATCAACAGCAGTATTTTTTGCTGCTGCAAACTCCTGCAGTTTTTCACTAATATATGCCATTTGAGAACCTGAAACCGTAAATTAATTCAAATGATCATTTAACTGAATTACATCTTTTATAAGAACAGATATGCAACACAGATTGCCACACCATCATACTGATTACTGACTTCCTAGGTTTTTTAATAAGTATATGTAGATTTATAACTATAATGAAATACTGTAAGTTTCATGATATCAATACTAATGCTACTTTGCTAATTAAATATGGCATTTGTAACATAGCACTCTGATTAAATCATTAGTGATAAGGGACCCTCTCCAACTGGTTGGAAGCACTAAATAAAATTGATTAAAAAATTAGTAAATTAATGTTCTTTGAACAAAGCCATTCAAATATGCAGCTAATCTGCTAGCTTTTTGAAGCCAATTTCAATAAAGAAATCCACAAGCAAAATCTGAAAATGGAACGCAAAGAAGTACAAGCGTTTGCACACTGATGTGCAGAATACCCCTCAGAATACCAATGTGGAATTTTTGTGTTCTTTTGTCAAAGAATAATTAGTCTGTAGTTGGACTAATCATGTGAAGCTAATGAGTACTAGCAATCCCACAAAATGTGAAAAAGAAAGAAAAAGCCTAAGCATTTCCAGAAAAAACATGTGCTGTATTTTTGTGCATAAAGCACATGATCTCACACATACCAACTGTATATTGCATGCACCCTTGGATACTAATCACCTAATTAGTAAAATACTGGACTTCTTCATGACGTGTCCATGTGTACGCCCATCTTTGAAAAGCAGAGTTAATTCCCAGAGGGACAGCTCAGAGGGGTAAAATCAGCTAGTCAAATATTTGTAACCCATTAAGTAGGAAGGTCATTTTGCACAAACTCTTCTCTAGACAAACAGCTCTTTGCCTCACTCTTTGTCTGCTGGCCTATGACCAGGAGGAATGCCTACATCCCTCATCCTTGCCCCTGTGCTTTCCCAGGAGCTGTGGGGTGGTTCCTTCCTGGAAAAGAGCTGGGTAGCAGGACTTTCCCATCAGGATAATCTAGATCAGTGAAGGGAAGGAAGTTTCAAATTTTTAGCTGCCCCTAAGGCTTACTTTGCTTCCCCAATACTCTCATTGTACACTCAGGGATGCACAATAATAATATGAATTAGTAAACCCTAGAGAAGCTCCGAATATTTGAAAATAAAGCAAAATGAAATACTCTTATCCCCAAAGACAGACTCCATACACCAGTGAAACTTTCTGGTTTCACCAGCCCAATGTACTACTCATAGACCTGAAAAATAATCGGAGCATAAATTAAATTAATTGCTTTGTTTCTGGAAATAGCTTATCATTCTACTAAATTGCCAATTTGTTATCTGTCAAAATGATAAAGACATTTAGCTCCTGACTGCTCCTGCTTCAGGGAGGAAAGCAATAGCAGCAGGGTACAAGTACTATTGGGCTATTAATTTTCATTACTGTAATGACATGGGATCTCACAATAAAGGCCACAGCCCCACCATGATAACCACAATTCAAACTGGTACAGCACCACATGACTCAAGTTATACAGTAAGACAAGGAGAAAAAATGATGGAAGAGCGTAGCAAAGCAACCACAGCTCACAGACCACCAGATGCTTGCAACTACACAACTTGTTTAACAGTAATATTAATTTCTGGTCATTTGGATTGTTTAGACTTATACACAGTTGACTCATTTCACAGCTGCTGAAACAGTGTTATCCACAGAGCCTTTTTATTTACTGTTCTGCCTCTGGAGTCTTGAAGGATGGAGAGGCTGTATGGAATGAAATTAAATGTATAGTTAAAAATTCTAGCTGTCTGGATGTGCATAGAGTTTCTTCAAGCTACAAAACTGCCAAAGTTGCTTAGAATATTTTCCGGAATTTCCCCTAATTTGTAATCAAAAGGAGGAAAAGGAATTGTGGCAGACCCCACTTTGAAAAAGAAACCATAGCATTCACAGAGGAATTCATACTGAGATAGAGTATCAAAGTTAGTTAGCTAATATACATTTGCTGCATCCAATATAGAAAGAGTACCCCTCTCCCAAAACCTCAGAGAAAAGCAGAACGGTTTACAGAGGAAACCCTCCTTGATGGGCTTCATGGGGCACTGTCTTCTGTATGAAGACAGTTAAAAGGAACTTACTGACCTCAGAGAGACCAGCATCTGACTTTGAGTGTGACAGTGTGTGTGCATGTGCGTGTCCTCCCAGAGTCTTCTCACCTTCATGAATTCAGGTTGCCTCATCAGAAATTAGAATTCATGTCTTGTCCCAAAACTACAGCCAACACAAAAACCAAATGACCTGTTCAAGGGAACAATCTCATGAGAAGTAATCACTAACAACATTATAAACCTTTCCTTGTCCCAGACCTGGAAGCATTTTCTTTGAGGTTGGTTTCCAAAAAAGTCCAAGATAATATCACTTGACCTGAATCCCTAGAAGAGCACTAGAGCAGATAGGAGAATGAGGTAAATGAACCAAAATGAGATTGGCTTTGTACATTACCCTCCTTTTGCCACCTTTGGGAACCCTGTGAGAACCTGTGGAGAGGGATAATATTAGTAAAATATGGCAGTAAGCTGAGTTGACAGCAACTATTGGTCTGTGCCTCGGAGTTCAGAACTAAGATTTCTATTTTGAAAACATCCTGCTTCTTAAGCCCTTTTCCCCATTACCTAAACACCCTTACAAAAAGCAAGAGAAAATGTCTTAGCAGCAGGTTAAGATGAGGTTTCAAGGCATAAGGGATGAACGAGGCCCCTCAGAATAGGTACAAATAGATGAAATAGGAGCAATGTATCTAGCTTCTCCTGCTTAAAATGTTTAAATCCTTTTCCACAACCAGCCCTTCTAACTCAGCCCACTGAAGTCAATGGTATTTTACATTGATTTGACTCAGTTTGCACTTGCAATCTCTAGCCCGATTGCAATAGGCACATGTAACAAACTGAATCACTGGAATATATTCCAGCTCAGTATATTTAGACTGTTATCTTTTAAGTCTGGTACGCCATTATTTTTGCATGTTGTAAAAATACATTACCACTTAGTATGTAATTTTAGTACTAAGGGTGACAGCAATAATTGTAGGAATGGAAGAGATATTTACTACAAACAAATCCAAATTGTTGTAAAACATAGCACCCTCTGGAATCCATTTTTAAAATCAGTTATTCACATATTACTGACATAGCATAATCAGAAACTATGAAGTGTGTACCATTTGAAAAGTTGGAAGTAGCATAGATGACACCTCTGTCAAGTCAGAGTCCTAGAGCAAGATTCAGCTAGTCAAAGAAGACGCATCCACTCACATCTCTAGCTGCAGGGCGAGCCCAGGGTCGCTCTGGGGCTGAAGGAATTCTGGCCTTAAGAGTTGGAAGTAAGCTCTACTTGAGCTGCTGAGCTGCCAGAGAAAGGAGCTGAGGCTGATGAGCAGACTGCATGGCATCAGCAAGTTTGCACCAGAGAGGTTCTGCAGGGACCAGAGCACCAGCCCCACATTACACAGGAGGACGTATGGACAGGGGCTGAGAACAGAGAGCTCTAGGATGATAGGAGTTCAAAGTCTGTGATTTCTTGGAGCAAATAGGCTCCCCCTCCAGCTGCAGAAGTTCACTGCAAAACTGTTGAAGACAGTAGGGAAACCTTATTAAGGGTAGAAGTTGGATGGAAGGGGAAAAGAACACGTCTGTAACTTATGAACTGGAAGAGGTGAGTGTCAGAGATATTAAAATCATAAGGGGAAGAGAACTAGGGAGGAAGTCCAGGGAAAAGAGCTGTGGGAAGTCATGTAGCCAAACAGTACAAACAGGACATACTAGAGATTAACATCAAAACAGTCTGACCTGTTGCAATTCGGGCGTAGCAATCTGGCACCGAAAGCGCACGGCTGCCGCCCAATAGCCGCGCGGTCCAAAAACC
>JANHFX010001316.1:16033-34117 GCA_027560015.1 Chloroceryle amazona
TCAGGCTGTAGGGAGAGGGGTCCTAGCTTCCCGTACATCGCGATATCTTCCGGCCGCCAGGCCCTAGCCAGCAACATGACCACTGTGGCCTAACTAAAGGAGCAGTCACAACACCCGAAAGTCTGCAGCAAGCAACAGAGGCCTCAAAGCCTCTGTCCTCTGCTGTCCTCCTGCAGTGACGTGTGAGGATAAGTAAGGGCTTGGCATGGGCCCTCAGAGATGCCATCAAAGCTTGCTGCAGCTTCCTTGAGCACAGGTCCATGCTTCTTTCTCTTTGAAACCTCTCAGTGCTATCTCAACACCAAGGCCAAAGGGCCATCCAGAGAAAGCTGGTACTTCTGCCACCTCTGAAGAGCCTGCTGCTTCTGAGGCTCTGCCAGCCTGGACCAAGGTAGACTGAGGACTGCTGCCCACCATGTTTAGGTGCCTTTCAACTACAGCTTCCATGTCCTTTCCCTCTCTTCTTTTTCCTCTGCAGTGCATCCTCAGCCATGAGACTCCAGCACGGTCTCCTGGTTCACACCCTGCTGGCTGACTGCAGCAGCATGGACACAACATGCTCAAGTAAGAAGGGAAATTCCAGCTCCTCTGGCCTTACTCTTCACCAGAGAGACTTGCAGAGAAGAGAAAAGCTACCCTGTCTGTTCTCGAGTATCTGACAGACTATGCAGCCATTTCTGGACAGCCCCAGGCTTTCAAGGGCTGTTTTGAGCAAGTGGGGTCCATTGTTTCTGCCACAGCCAGCTGAGGTGTGGGGCACATGGAGTTGGGCTCTCAAGAGTGTGACCCTCTCTGTCTCAGCACCCCCAGCAGGAGGGGATAATGGGTGGGCTACTGGCAGCCTGCTGTGCCCCATGCTGTGACCTGATGTGCTCTGCCACAAGGAAGGAGGGAAGAGGCCTCAGGCATTAGGGTGGTGGTGAACAGCAGGGTAAAAAGTCCATGCTAAGCAGTGAGAGTGGAATGAGGCTCCTCGAGGGATTATCACACATTGATTTTTAGTGTGCACTGAATGGAGAGTGGGCCAAGAGCCTGTTGCCACCCCAAGAGCCCTGGGGTAGCCAGAGGCCTGAGCACAGCAGAGATGTCCCTGTATGTGTCTGCCATGACACTGCTCCCACCCTTGACTGCCTGTCTAAACTGAGGAACCACTGAGCTCCAGAGATACACAGACTGTGCACAACATTGGAATGGCCCTCCAGGGCCACCACCAACCAACAGTACAGCTTGGTGGGTACTTCTGCCCATGCAACAGTTTGCCTTCAACCCCACTCTGCTGGAGGAAGATGAGAAGTGCCCTCCCATGAAACCCCAGCCCCACTGCCATGACCATTCAGTGCCAAGCAAGATCCCTAGAGGTGCGGGAATGGTTGAAGGAGCCTAAGGAGCAGGACTGCACCATTTCTGTCTACATGCAGCCACAGGCTAAAGGCAGGTAATCCTGGTACTGTCTGACAGTATGTGCTAGTGGGGAGAGGCAAGGACACACCACAACAGAGTGCTGCTTGTGCTCCTCCATCTCCTTAGCACTCTGAAACTGCTCATTTCTCTGGGTGTTTGTGGGACAGGGCAGGCCTGCAGTTTTACTGAATGTAAATTAATCTGCTTTGCTAGGAGAAGGAAGGAGCCACAAGACGGGATCTTTGCCTGGAAAGGTGGAGGAGTTATATTCTCACAAAATACTGCAGGTGCCAGGGCTGATCTGGGCAGACATCAAGAGCAGGCAGTTTCTAATACAGTTACATTAAGATTTCTCTCACAGCTCACAGCCCAAGGGGAATTTTATGGTTCTGCATGCATATTTATGTTCTGAAAAAAGCACATCAACCCTGTTAAACAGACAAATTGCAAACAGGTTCTTCACCACAGCTCTGAGCTCAAATCTCAGACTTTACTAGAATCCTTGTGGACTGCCTGTCCTTCAAACCCAAAGACATGCATACTGTAATTCACTTACCTGTTTCGGACTCTGGCTCATGGGATTACTGAAGGTAGTTGAGGTGAGAGCAGGTCAAAGAGGTATTCCTTAGATGTACCCCATAGTACTACTGAAACACAGCCAGGAAGAGAAGGCATGCTGGAGTAGCATAACAGATCATGCTATCCTCCAGTCTACCCTGCATGGTGGTCCTGGTGCTCAGGCATACAGATGAGTGGGAGGCCTTGTGCTATGCTCCCATCCAAAGGTATCTTCAACCTCTCCATAACAGACAGGCACATCTGCTGTTTCAGCCCTAAAGTACAGTGTAAAGTTGCATCTTTGAGAATGCAGTCATTTTCTTGACTGTAATGCTGCACTGATCACCAGTCTTATTTTATCTCCTGGTGCTCAGGAGGAGAAACCTCCTGATATTGCCAGAGTTATATTGTTTCCAGAGACACTTCAGGCTCTCTCACTGCACAAATTTATGAGATGTATGAATTTCCTAAGGATCTGGGTTACACTGTATTAGTTTTCCAAGACACTGTAGGGGCCATAAATGTCACCAGTGCAAGAAAGAGAAGTAGGAAGAGAGGCATAGAAATAAGGGGTTCAGCATGTGGTTCTGCACAGGAGGTAAAGGGTAAAGATTTCAAAGCAGAAGGATGGATAGAGGAGGTGGGAGCATCAGAGTCTCCAAGGACAAAAAGCTTGATGTGAAGGCCTAACAGGAAGGCATACATGTTTTTTTATCCTGTTGCGGAGGACAAAAAATGTGTCAGGATCTTTTGGGAGCTGTTGACGGTTAAGAATTGTTTGTGACACATGCACATTAGGTATGACCTTGTGGGTGTGTAGGCTCATAAGCTCAGTCCCTACTTTTTCCCACTGGAGCACAGCTCCAGTGTGTAGGATGCATTGTTCATGCATGGCAAAATTACGTTTCAGAACCAAACCAGAGAGGACAATAGGGCACAAGCAGTGAGAGAGAAGGAGTTCCTTTAAAACTGCCTGACTGTTCAAACGAAATCGCCAGCATAGCTACAGCCCCACTTGATCTTCCTTCTGAGTGGAGAAGAAAACACCACACATTATAGCTCCTCCCATTTGTTTATCAGAACAAAATACTATGAAGGCTGTAAAAAGACAAACTGTCCTAAAGCTCAGCCCTTTTGCATCTATGGTCCTTTTCCACTAACCAGCAAAGTCAGTGAAAGCCTGCAATAAGTGGCAGCAGATCCCAGTTTTCATGTTCAGTGAGAATACTCCTGTTGGCGCTAGTATCTACCCATCCATAACTGATTCAAAGCAGTTGTGCCATGCATGGAATACTAGTCTGAGGATGCAGACATGTCTTCACAGTGGGATAACAGGCATAAGTAGATACAGACCCTTGCTGACTGATTAATGTAGGTCTATAAAGTCATTTGCATGTTCCAACGGCCAAACCGCTTTCACAGACAAAAGAGGAGCTCGACTCTTCTTAATCTTCCTAATTCACAGTTGACTTGCTACAAAGAAACCCACATGCAGACATTCCTCATTCTGGGATTAAGTCTTTTATAAATCAGCATAATTTATAGGAAAGGATGGATCAGGATTATGGGTATCACAAAGGCAGTTTCTGCATACTCTAATACTCCCTTTCAGGAAAACCTTATTCAGAAGAAGATATAAATGCATATGTAAGTCTAAGCACGCATTGAAGTCTCACTGCAATCAGTAAAGCCAGAGATAATTTAAGGGAAACAGATTTAGGCCTGCATTTTCATGCTTTCCTAAATTGAAACCAACAGGAGATGAATTTAATAGAACCACTGACCATGAACTGGTCCATTATGTCCTATTTCTGAACTCAGCATTATCTGCTATGTATTTCAGGTTCTTATCAAATTTACTCTGAAGATCTTTCCTTGAACATGCAGCATGAGGGCTTATAAGCACCAATTAATAGATAAGTAGAGGAAATAACAGATGGCTTAATTTATAAATAGGAAATATTTAACATCCACATACAGCAGCGTTGGGGATCTCTTCAGTTGTCACTCTTCATCACTGCTTTCTGCACACATGCTAAATCTCACAGTTACATACCCCTGTTTGTTTTAACTAGGAGACATGTACATTATTCCTATTTTTTTTTTAAACTAGTGGCAACTCAGGACACTAATAATGAATGAATCAGATTGCTGCACCATCTTTCATAGAGTCCTGAATCTCTGTCAGAGCTTTGCAATTCAAGGCAGGATTTCTCCATGTTAGGTAGCAACTCATGATCAGCTAGAAGTGGCAGCAAGCACAGCTTCAAGACTGTGTTTCATTTGATGAAATGAAAACCGAGTCACTTAAAGACTAATTTGCTTTCAGCTGTGAATCATGGCATTGGATAGTCATTTTAACTTTCTCTTCCATATGCTAAGTCTCAACTTAAATATTTCCATTTTCAAATTGTGACAAAATAAAAGCTCTAGGCACAGGATACAAGTGTAGATCTTGATCCAATTTTTCATATCCCCATACTATGGAGAGGCAAGATCTGGGTTTCAGTTTGTAGAACGATTCAATTATACAGTATTATCCAGTCCTCCTCCTTCCAGGAAAATAACCCCCCATTTTCAGTTTTATTCCTTCTATCAGCTTATTAAAGATAATATTTTCATCTTCTATACACTACTTCACCTTAGATGTTGGTTACTGAGACAGAGAGTGATCTACGAACAGTGTTCAGTGAATGCCACATGCTATACAGTATTTACTTCTGTTTTCATGTCACTTTCTTTTTATCTCTATTACTGATGGACTTGCATTTGCAAATGCATATTTATATGCAAAGGAATATATATTAGAAAGGCATTAGACAGATTTCAGGTCACTTTGGCTTGGATATGCCTAGAAACAAATATTTCCTCTTATTACTTCTAAAGCTAACTGATGAAGAAAACTTACTTTTAACTAGATTCCTGCTACCAGATTTCTTAAAAGATTGATATACTCAGTACCCATAGCACTGCAATAAATTACACATTTAGAAATGGCTAAAACATTTCAGGAGGCTGAATGAATGGTTGTTGACAAAGCACTTGCACAGATTTGCATGATTCTTTCGTAGCTGAGAGCGCTCAAAACGCAAGGAGAGTTGTGAATTCCATTAAAAACTTCAAACCGACTTTATCTGAAGCACATACTGATACTAAATGACGTTAGTGAGAATCTGCATGGAAAAAGGGACAAAGGTGAAAGAACTGGATTTAGTATCTTCTACTTGTTATCACCTTGTAAATCGGAAGTGTGACTAAATTCTCAAGGACAAAGCTGTAATTTTCATCACGTGGAGAACTAGGAGAAGCACAGATGATTACCCACTGCCTGCTCCTAGCTCTTTTTAGCCAAATGACCTCCTCAGCCTGATATGTTATGCTTGCAAATCTTGCACCTCCATGCACACCAGTTCACCTGCAGTGCTGTAATGGGAAGTGAGCAATGTCCATGTGGTTTATGGTCAGCTGTGGCACACATGGCTGCATGACAACTCTAGTAACGATCAGCCTACCATTGCTCATGCAGTCAGAGAGAACAACAAACTTACCCCATACACTTGCTTTTTATATTTTTCAGCAACACCTTTGTATCAAAATTGTCTCATTCTTATAAAAATTCCTGTTTCTTAGGAAAAAGATGACCATGCTGGAATTGTTATGACACATTACTGGAGACATTAAGACTTTGTCATTGGTTTCCAAGAAATCCCAAGAACTTCCAAAACATGTTTCTTCTTTTCAATAGGAGACCATTGAAAAAATTTAAGTTAATTTTAAACTTTTCATTTTAGCTGAGACAAGAATGGTCTTCAACAGTGTGACACTTGGAAAAACAAAGTGATGCTGAGTGGACTAGTGAAAGGCACTGCTAAAACAAAAATATTATGAATCCTTATGGAGCATTGATTTAGAATTTCTTCTTTAATTATAAGCAGAGAGCACTGTGTTCGACTTCTCATGTGATGAGAATCAAGTTTTGTTGTCCAAAGGACATTGGTGGACAAAAAAGTTCAATTTTATCTGAAAAAAAACTTACTAAAATTCATCACAAATCACAAATTCACCAGAAATATGATTTTTGGTTCATGGAAATTATGTGTGAAACTGAATTAATGATGTTGTCTAGTTTGGGCTGAAAAAAAATGTGTAAATTCAAGATTTTGATATTTTGTTTTAAAATGGCATTTTTTCTTCATCATTTGCTTAAAAATAAGCCTCCTCCCCCCCCCAAAAAAAAGCTTTCAGCATTCCACAACAATGGGTTAGTGCTATTATGATCATTTCTTCTTTCTTCTAGAGTCAACATCAAAAATTTTTTAGCCTTATTTTCTAAGGAGTGTGAGTTACATAATCTGATTTTTTGTGTGCCAACATTTAGGGTAAAATTGCGTATGGCTGCCTATAACACAGGTTTTAGCACAGTAACAAAAGGAAAGAATTTGAAAATAACTGTCCTGTATTTCAGGGGATGGGGGAAGGATACTTGATACCACTGTCTAGTTGAAATGTTCTGCAAGCTGAACTGGACTCTAGATTTCATCCCTCTATAAAGGGGAATACAAAGAGCCTGAATGAAGATCTACCTTTGAATCTTGTATCTGGTGCCCTTTTCAGCTAGCCTGGGGATGCAGTTCTCATTTCCTAACAGTTTCATGTATCTCAGAAGAAAAATTAGAGTGGTTCACTAAGGGAGACACAGGCACAACTCAGTTTCCATTACATCTATCTGTCCTGAACTCTTTCCACAATTGCAGTCTTTACTTCAGAAGCATGGCCTGCACTTTAGCACATGCCATGGAATTTTCTGAAATCCCATATTTCAACACCTCTGCTGGAAAGACAACAGAAATGAAGAATCAGACCAGAGGAGCTAACAGACTAGGTATGGCACTACAGGAATACAAGCATATCCAGAGCTGTTAATTTTCACTGATGTTTCTGGTAGTTACACTGGTGAATGACTCATTTCAGCCATGCTATCTTCTGGCAGGCACCCCTGGGGAAACAGAAGTGAAAATCCCAGAGTATTTCCATGCAAAGAACTAAAAGATCAGGGTTTTTAAAAAGTTACTTCTGATCTGGAGTGACTCAAGTCTTTGGACAACAAATGTAGGCAGCTGACTAATATCAGTCATGTATGTAGAACTAAGAAACACGTATTTGATTGAAAATGGAAGTCTTGACTAAAGCACTGTCCTAAAACCAGCAACAAACTGACATAAGTAATTTTTAAAAACTCCCCCCCCACTACTGAGTCACAGGGAGTCTATTTTGTTCCTGTTAAATCTGTTGTGGAGATTGAAAGAAGCCTCCTTATTACTGCCATGACAGTGCATTCAAATCAGTTGTCAACAATACCACTTCCATTCTGAAGCAGATTTGCATGCTATTTGTAGTTCCTCTACACATAGCAATTTTTAAACTCTAATCCATGCTTCTCTATTCCCAGGAAAAGAAGACCATATTTCTCAGACATAAACAAAACTAGCAAAGCAAGAACTTCTGGAATATATTTTCTTTTGAAATTATAAATCTCCGAGGATAGTAAATTCAAGTGCTCACGGATTATTTCCCGTTGAGTATTTTTTAATTACAGAAATAATATTCTTCACAATTTCCATAAAGAGAGAGGTCATATTTCACAAAGGACAATCAAGAAATTTGTTGCGGATTGGCCAATTCAAATTAGCTGTTGTCCACACACCCACACAAATTTATAGAATGAGAGTGACTGAAACCTTGCGCATGTTTGGCAATATACAACTATGTCTATCAAGAGAATACATTTCAATGAATATTTTGATCCCAAAGAAGCAAAATTTTCTTAACAGAGAAGTGGTTTATTACAAAAGTTTAAACCAGTCATACAAAGACATTTCATCCAAATGTTTCTTATGATCACATGAATAATCATCTTGCCTAAACCAAACCAGAACAGTTTTATTACATGTTTTTAAATCTTTAAAATAATTTACTAGGGAATTAAAAAAAACCCTTGAAGATATAAAAGAGCAGCTTTGTTTTTTAACAGAAGATTTGCTTTGAAAAACAGCAGAAAGGACTCTGAAGAAAGAAAAAACAATGTTACGCAGCAGAACAAATTATTCAAGCAACAATCATAGTTTCAGATCTGTTTGCTATGCTTTTAATTAAAAATAAATTAATTTAGAGTAAGTAACCTGCAATAGTAGATGATTGAAACTTCATTCTATCTCTGACTGACTGTTAGAGAAGACACGGCTGTGTTGGAAACATGCCATTAATATCATATCCTGATGTTTGCAACACTTCAAAAGATACAGAACTATCACAAATTCTCCCTTTTTCTGTGATATGGATTTGTGCTTTTTAAAAAGGTGAAAAAAACTATTTTACTTGGAATGTTGGGGTACAGTATTTTTGTGGCATCTGTAACATTCAGCAAAGGACAGGAAAATTTGTTTTTTTCTAGAAGTGAGAACTGCCATAAAAATGCAGAAAAAAATGTCTGCAGTGACTGACATTTTAGAAGTGTTTACTTTAATGACTGTCACAATAATTCTTGAAAGCAAAAGTACAGATAGGGAATGAGATTAAACAGAAATGCCAGTAGAAAGACAAACTGTAAGAAAACGTATTTTCCCAGGACTATCACTAAATTAGTGTATTTTAGTCAGATATTGTAATTTTGCCAGTAGCTGGTTTTGGTTGGTTTGGTTTTGGTTTTGGTTTTGTTTTGTTTTGTTTTTTATTATATAGAAGCTTTGAAATGTCATGTCATGACTGATTTGCAGATCTAAAGTCTTATGCTAGCAGAATAGTCTGATTTATCCAGACCAACTAGGTATTATGGGAATCTAGAATTGTGAAAGAATTCAAACTATATTTTTTTCAAGAATGAGAGGTGTATTACGGTTAGCAGTGTATTTTCAGTACACCCTGAGCTACTTAAAAAACATGTTTTTGAATTCACATTTTATTTGTGGTTTACTCTTTGTCTTACTATGAAGGAAGTTTCCAGAATCATATTTTTTTTTTACCTTGTAGGCTGATTCCTCAGGTCCTACTCTGTTATTCATTATTTGTACTATTATACTGTCCTGGTGACCTTGTCACAGGTCAGCAATGCCTTGTGTTTGGTGAAGTAAAAGCATGCAAAGGAAAATACGTCCATGCAAGTAACCTTAATTGTGAGACAAGAGAAATAGTTTAACACAGAGGGACCATGAAGTAAAATGAAGATTTCCAGTGCAATTGACACTAGTCTCAACAGCCTGACCACTGCTGAGGACAATGAAAAATCACAGGAAAGGTGGATTTGTACGAGAAGATCAAAGTCATTATTCAAGAAACAGAATAAAGGTTTTTTTCCCCAACACTTAATGATTGGTTGGTCCATTCTGAAATACAACAGGATTACTTAGACATAGAAAGAGAGGCTGACTAACTGATAATGTCTGAGAGATGAGACTGTCATGAGACCGTTAGCACAGTGCAGGCTAGAAGAGCCCCAAAGTGAAGGAAAAGAGACTGTGAGCTTGAGGAGGCTGAACTCTCAGAGGGATACAGGGGCAGGGCTGATGCCTCTGAAGATGATGGAAGACCCATTCATAAAAAGAGGACATGAGATGACTTTAGAGAAATTAAACAACGCAGGCTAACTTTCAATATCCAAAATTATACTGGAGGGTGATAGTGGACAAACAATTTATAACTACCTAGCAAACATTACACTGATAAGAAACAATTCCTTTTGAGTATGTCAAGAAGAAATCATATCAAGCCAGCCTAATTTCATGCCAGGTTATCTAGTAGATGAGACTGATGTTTGTGAAATAAGTTGACCTGAAGATGACTTTTCTAACAACAGTCCCCCACAACATTCTCACAGACTAAGCTGGGAAACATGGTCTAGATGATAGCACTGACGGATGCAGACGTAGTTGAAGAGTAAGAATCAAAGATTTGGTCCAAATAGTTTCCTGATAAGAAAGCAAGACATATCAATGTTGCAGGGCTCTCTCCAAAGCCTGGTACTATCTAACTATTTTCATTACAAACTCTGTCCTTACAAGTGTGTGACGTTATGCATGAAGCATGATGTCTACTTCTGAGCACAGGTTTTTAATAAACATGGGGACAAATTAATGTACAGAGGGGAAAAACATAAAACCTGAGTATTAGAAAGTTGTCTTATGAGATGTGGTGAAAGAATCATATGTCTAAATCCAGGAAAGGAAAGATTCAGAATTTTAAAATACACAAAAGAGGTTAGTTTTCTGTTAAGTGAAATGTTTTTTATTCTGCTATTAATTTAAAGAAAGAAAAATACTCTATTTTTTGGCGTAAGGTTCATAAAGATACATTAACAGAAAAAAAAAAAAAACAAACAAAACACAACAAAACAACCACTTAAGCAATAGGAAAAGTAAACCATGAGCATGGTCCTCATCCAAAGTTCTTCTAGGTCATCTGGAAAAACTCCTCTGAGGTTTGGTTTTTTTTGACTCTGGGGTTCTTCACAAACTAGCACACACTTCCTGTCTCCACCACTAGTCATACAGGGGAAAAAGAACTGGAAAACAACGGAAGTGTCAGAAAAGGATTTAGATACCCAAATCAAGATCCAGCTGGAATTTAGGTTTGAGTTTTTTTGGCACAACTGTATTTGTATTTGTAATTAAACCAGCATCGCGATATGGTGCAAGCACTGGTTTACAGCCATCCTTCCGCTTATCTGTTTGAAGGTACCCTGGTATGATTTTTCCCCACATCAAATGACACTACCTTTCAAACTGTCTTGGTGCAGATCACAGCAGACAGTTTGGGCTCATTTTCAGTAGGCAGTTCAGGAATAACTGTGTAGTTTTGTGTTGAAAAGAAATGGGAAAAACACGTTCATTTTTCTCATTTTTTTCCTTGGGAAAATCTAAATACACACATACTGTTCAGGGCTGGCATACTCTGTATTCTTCCTTTGGGAATATGCCGCTGTGCACAAGATTTAGTACTGAGGTTACCTACTTGGCTTGCAGAATCCTAAGTAATTCCTACAGTTAGTATGGACCGTCGAAAGGAATAAAGCAAAATGTGCACAAAGTAAAATCCAGGACTCGGTTTCATTGCCCCTAACTTGGATGCATGAAGGCTTACTTTAGATTCTTGTGTTCTTCTCTGTCCGGCCTCAAAATCAGATCAGGCGTGCACCTTTATCACTATCACCACCCCCAGATGGGTGATATAATGCTGCTTTGCAATACTTAAGCTACAAATCTTTACAACAAGTGTCCTGTAAAAAGCCTGAATCCTCTACAATGCATTAATGATATATAAATACAGGAATTCTCAACATTTTCAAGGGTGTTAGCCCTGATCAGTTCGTGGATGGGAGAGGGAAAAAAAAAAAAGAGTGAACTGACATCTACATTTATAGAACACATCCCAGCTGCAGATCCCCACTGTGAAGCAGTGCCTGCCTGTACATTCTCACATTCAGCTTTTCATTATCCAGATTTTCCACACTGTGTCTAGTAACCAAGTTACATCTTCATAGCCTGGACAAGAGGGCTGTTAGATGGGAAAAAACTGCTTGGATGGAGGTTAGCAGTTAATGGGACATATGCTACCCTGGATGTCTGTAACAAGTACACTTTTGCATGGCTCTGGACCAGGACTTGTTCTGTTCAACATCTCTATCAATGACCTCAAGAAGGTGATGGAGTGTACTCCCATCAAGCCTGCAGATGATACCGAATTGGAAGGAACGGACTCAAGAGCAGATCTGCTATTCAGAGGGACCTAGACAGGCTGGAGGAACATGATGAGAGGAACATCATGAAATTTGACGATGCAAACCAAAGTCCTGCACCTGGGAGTCTTGACAGATAGCAAGCTGAACATGAGCCAGCAGTGTGCTCTGACAGCCAAGACACCCAACAGCATCCTGAGCTCTACTTAAGCACAGACAGAAGATCTAGGGAAGGGAAGTGATTGCCATTCTCTACTTGGCACTTGTTAGATCACATCTGAAATACTGCCTACAGTTTCAGGTCCCACCTTGCAGAAAAAGATGTTAATGAACTGAAGAGACATCAGCAGGACAAGAAATGAACATAGATTGAAACAAGATGGTTCCTGACAGGACATAAGAAAAACTTTTTCACTAGGAAGACAGTCAAACACTGGAGCTGGTTGCCCAGAGAGGTTGTACAGTCTCCATCCTTGCAGATTTCCAAGACTCCTCTGAAGAAAACCCCAAGCAACCTCGTTTGATGTCCTAGATGACACTGCTCTAAGTAAGATATTGGACTGGAGGGCTTCAACTAAGATGCAATTCTATGGTTCTATAACTCCTGATTGCTTCACAGCTAAAGTTTTACAATAAAATTTTGTGGGCAATACTGAAGTCATTCAGCATTCTACTTTCTTTTGCATCATGCAGTTTGAATTAGAATCACCTTAGTGTTCCAAGACTCAGCTGCATTGCTTATTTCACAAAGAGGACTGAAGTGCTAATTAAGTTGATGGTTATGAATTGTCAGATTGGATATCTCAGCCATTGCAGTCATGTTGAAAAAATTACATGCATTATTAAAGGGTAAATATCATCACACCCATGTTATAACTATGCAAGTCTCCAAAGAGAAAACTTAATTTTCTCATTTTCCTGGAGAAAAGGAGCTGTATTCCCGTATCACAAAACGTGACTTTTAAACTGCTAACCCAATATATCAAACATAAATACTTAAAGGATAGTTTGAAAGAACTTTAAAATGTGTCCTTAGGATTTGGGGCATATTTTAAAGTTAGTAAAATGTGCTAATATTAGCAAATGCATTTGTGTAGACAATTTATGTCACCTAAAAATCAGCATCTGGGGAATAAAAAGACAAGTCTCTTTCCAATGAAAATTTGACAGACATCATGACCCCTAGGCAATAAAAATATCTTTTAAAGTTTTTCATTACAGAATTGAACATGAAAACATCCATTGTTGGCCATGTGAACAGAATTGTGTCCAAGGTTACCACTTTCTTAACTGTGATGTTACTTATATTATTTACCTATAAAAAAAGAAGTAGGTCCAGCAATACTAAATATCTTCTCCACAACTTGGCAATGAGGCAACTCATTCAACCAGTATTACAACCACACAAGTGTCCAATAAAAATATCAAATACAAAAGTATCAATGGGAGAATCCGCCTTGGTCTTGTCTGTGGTGAAAGCTCATGGCTGATTCAGCCGCAGATTGCGAGGTACATGCTGTGGATCTAGTCTGCACACTGCTCACAGATTTGTGTGTTGCAAGTAGAAACAAGACCTTGCAGGTAAAAGACTAAAGAACAAAATATCAGTGTTTGAACACAGTAAGCAAGCAGTTAATTGTCAGGTCGAAATGAGAGAGCCAGGCTACCCTACACAGAATGTTTAAAACAGCAAGCAGACATTGATCCTAGGAACCCCTTAAACAGAGGGCAGTAAAGAGATGTGTTTGACATTTCTTCTTTTCTTTAAAAGATAAAGACAGGGAAGAAAAGATAATGTCAGCTAAGGTAGCAGCAGATGAGACCAAATAATTGCAGATGGTTGAATGCAGAAGCTGCAGGATGTACTTTACCATCAAGTGGGTACTTCATAGAAGCTATTTATATTTGAAGTGTTGCCTGAGAGAACCCACAGGAAAACAAGTTCCTGAGAGCTAGAGACATAGCTAGAAATCATGATACAATTCAGGCAAGATCTGAAGACAGGATGAAGGGAGAAAGATGGTTCAGCAAAGAAAGACACCTGACAAGCATGGCTGAACACAATCATGAGGAAGAAGAGACAGTCATTGAGGAAGGAATGAAAAGTAATAAAAATGTCCCAAAAGGGTTTGTTGCTCCAGAAAACAAAGATTTAAAAAAGGAAGAAATAGAAGATGGATGACAAGGGAGAGGAAGAGCTAGTTTGACAGGAATAGCAGACAGGGATACTACAGGACTAGAAAAATAGTTTGGAAATGGATAAGACATTGAAGACTGGTTAGGAGAAGTTTTTTTAAAAAAAAAAAGAAAGAAAAAGAAGGAAGGAGGACCAGATATCCACACCAACAACATAAAAAGGCAGTCTAGGGACTCAATGGCCAAATCTGCATTACCATTTCAGTTTAGAGCAGCAAAACAATTTTGAAACCAATCCATTGAATATTTCCACTTAGTGCACATCAGTTTTGTCAGTGGAGTAGCTTGGTTTTCTCTTTTACGAGAAAACTATACCAGAAGTTGTGCTCTAAGTATAAATGAAAATCATGTCTGCCTCTGAAGAGGATTTAAAGGTCCAACACATACAGTGGGCTGCACTGTTACAAAGTTCTACCTAACATGCATGAGCATCAAAAGGCTCTTAAACCCTCAAGTGGTTCTGCTAAACCTGATGTCCTTCAGGTGCTATAATATAAAGCAAATGCTGTATATCTGCTGCTATACTTATTGTCAACTGTCAGCCCCTGACTCTTTGAATCTTTAACACTCCTTCCTCCTCCATCTTCTCTATTCTTAGGTGGTAATATTTATTTAACTTCCATATGTCAGTTGTTGTCCATTCACCCCTTCTGATCCCTTCACGGACATCTTTGATTTTTTTGCATCTTTTTCTATTGGTCTTTATCTCAGGATCTGATACTAGTCATAACCATTCTTGAATCTTCCCTTCCTTCTCTTAAATATGCAGTAGTGCAGGCAATGCTGTGCAGAGGTCTGCACACATCTGAAAAGGCTGATTCAAGTCTTTTATTCAGCCTCCCATTCCATACTGTGTTCATTGGTAAGGTGCTTACAGTATTTACACAGTATTCATCTAGACTGCATGGTGGGAATAAGGAGTTTGTGGGAAGGGTGTCAAGTCCAGAACTGCATGCATTCCTGGTAGGTATTTGGTGGGTAGCTTGCAGATAAGGATCAGGAATGGGTGGTGGGTGCTGCATGAGGGAGGGGAAAGTCATTCTGTGTCACTTTTGCTGACATGTCATATAGTCTGACAGGGCTCTAATCCAGAGGATGACATAAAACTCAACACCCAGGGGTATGAGGATGGATAAAAACTTGTTCGTGGGCAAAAATATCAGATAGCTGGTTGTCTGGTGGCCATGGAGAACCAGACCAGATTGTTGCACAGAGCCCCTATAACACACAAACTCAGTTGTTCCTCAATTTGGACAGGCAGTCAGGGGTAGGAGAAGAGTCAAAGCAAACACCTGCAGGGACATCTCTGCTATGGAATCACAGTATGTTTTAGGCTGGAAGGGACCTCTAGAGGTCATCTGGTCCAACCTCTCTGCACAAGCAGGGACATCTCTACCTATGTCAAGTTGCTCAGAGCCCCATCAAGCCTGATCTTGAATGACTCCAGGGATGGGGCCTCCACCACCTCTCTGGACAGCCCATTCCAGTGATCTATCACCCTCATATTAAAGAACTTTTTTCTAATATCCAGGCTCAGGCCTCATCTGCTACGCCATGAACTCCTGGAGCAGCAGGAGGCTCTGGTCCACTCTCCATTCAGTGCACGCTAAAAATCAACATAAGGGAGCAATATCCCTCTAGGAGCCTCATTCCACTCTCACTGCTTAACACCAATTCTCCACCCTGCTGTTTTTCACTTGCCACCAGTCGTAATGACCAAGTGTAGGAGCAGAGGGCTCAGTTTTGGCCAAGGAACCAGAATAATCCTAGGCTGGAGTAAAATCCCCAAATGTGCATAATGAAAATGTGACAAACATAAACACCAACTTCTTTGATCTAGTGATTTACTCCTGTTGCACCAAATTACTTTTTAAGATAGACACAGATAGCAGAACAACAACTGACAGGTCTCCTGCAGCAGTGGATGAAGGAAAAGGGGAGACAGGTTTGGTTAGCATCAGAAGCAATGACAAGAAACTGGAGCTTTTCAGAGAAATTAGTAATTCCTATGGCTGCAAAATGTAGCTGGTAGGAAAAGCAGCTGTAACTGCTGTTCTTCACAGCACATTAAAAAAAAGACTACCCTTATCTGTTTGTTTACACAGAAAGAAAACAAAGATATACACCTGTATCCTCTGCAAACATAAACAGGAATGAAAGTCAATGCAGTTATATGGATATACATCAATTACCTAGTTTCAGCAATCCTGTCAGGACCAGATATAAATTATGGAAGATCTTTTCTACAAATGTGCTGAGAAGGGATAAAATTAAATTTTTGTGCTACCATCAGGAAGAAATAAAGAGTGTATGGATCAAGGAAAGCGAGGGCTGTCAGGGAGTACTGAAATGCCAGCTGTAATTAGAAAAAGAAAAAACAATTTTCACATGCATTTCGGAGTTTAGCCACAGAGCAAAGTGCATCTTTATTTTATGAACCTCCCTATTATCAGGCTGTGCCACAGTGCCATGAAATTAACAGTCAAATATGTGCCTTAATCCTGACATAAATAGCATTCCCATAGACAGTACTGGGCAATTTGTCAGAAAAGTGCATTCAGAACCTGACCTCTGAAAATGAATACAGTGTTGGTGGGTCCCTAGTTATCATATCTTATTTAGCTACCGCAGAAAAGTGACTGAAGCAGTAAGAAGTAAAAAGAAGTCAGTTGCTGCCAGATGGCTCAGTCTTTGCAGACATTACTCAGAGAAATAATATTTGCTCACCCAAGAAGGCCCATGGCACTCACTGCAGTGCAACACAAATATTGGAGGAATTAAAGTTTCATGATAAACCTTTCTAAAAACAAGCTATGGCAGAGAATCAATCTATTTTCCCAAGCACACAGTTTTTGG
This sequence comes from Chloroceryle amazona, assembly GCA_027560015.1. Classification (NCBI taxonomy): domain Eukaryota; kingdom Metazoa; phylum Chordata; class Aves; order Coraciiformes; family Cerylidae; genus Chloroceryle; species Chloroceryle amazona. Next base: position 32,772 of record JANHFX010001316.1, read on the forward strand.
AAGTAAATACTTTTCACTGAAGTCATCATGGACATATTACTTGTTTCAGCGACTTTAAGAGTCCATGATTAATTTATGAGTCAAGAAACTTTTAAGTGTCCTTTTAAACTAAATAGCTAGCTTGTAACCTATATTTGTAGTATTAGAATATCATCCTTCTAATTCATGAACAAAAGTTCACTTAAACATGAGTGTTTAGTCATATACTATTTTAACTACTGTCAAATGAGTTTTCAGACCTTGTAAGCTTTTCCTGACATACATACAGCTGGAAGTAGCCTCGATATCACATTCCTGGTGCTCATGGGTGACTTCAATCACCCTGACATTTGTTGAAAAGGCCACATGGCAAAGCATACTTAGTCTAGAAGGCTCTTGCAGTGCATTGACAATAACTTGCTGACACAGGTGGTGCAAGAGACAATGAGGAGATGTGTGCTGCTGTACCTTGTATTAACAAAGAATGAAAGCCAGGTTGGGAACATGAAGGGAGCCTTGGTGGCAGTGATCATGACATGGTACAGTTTAGTGTCATACGAGGAAGAAGCAAGGCGATAAGTAAGACTGCGGCCCTGGATTTCAGGAGGGCTAACCTGATCCTCTTCAAAAACCTACTTGGAAGAATCCCTTGGGCTAAGACTCTAGAAGTTAGGGAAGCCCAAGAGAGCTGGTTGATATTCAAACATCACTTCATCCTAGGTCAAGACAGGTGCATTCCTTTTAGTAAAAAATCAAGTAGATAAGGCAGGAGAGCATCATGGATCAGCAAGGAGCTGCCAGAAAAACTCGTGGAAAAATGAAGTTCACAGCATATGGAAAAAGGGACTGGTCTCTTGGGAGAAGTATAGAAGTGTTGTCAGGGTATGTTGGAATGCAACAAGGAAGGCCAAGGCCCTCTTGGAATTAACTCTGGCAAAGGAAGTAAAAGAGAACAAGAAGGGGTTCTTCAAATACATCAATGGTAAAAGAAAGAATAGGGAAAATGTGGGCCCACTGCTGAATGATGCAGGAGACCTGGTGACAGAGGATGCAGAGAAGGCAGAGTTACTGAATGCCTTCTTTGCTTCAGTCTTCACTGTGAAGACCAGCCCTAAGGAATCCCTGACCCTGGAATTAAGACAGAAAGCCTGGAAGGAGGAAGACTTTCCACTGGTTGATGACGATTAGGTTAGAAATCACTTGAGTAAAGTGAACACACATAAATGCATAGGCCCTGATGGGTTGCACCCAGGTGTGCTGAGGGAGCTGGCTGATGTTATTGCTCTACCACTCTGTCCTGGTTTGGGTGAAAACAGGACTAATTCTGTTCAGTGATTTTACTTTTCAGTTCAGTACTTCTAATTAAC
>JANHFX010001316.1:34217-53124 GCA_027560015.1 Chloroceryle amazona
CCTTTGGGGAGGGAGGGGGGTTAACAGAGAGCGTCTGTTGGGTCTTAGGGGCTGCCCTGACCCTAAACCACAACACACTCTCCATCACCTGTGAAAGATCATGGAGAATGGGAGACGTTCCTGAGGACTGGAAGAAAGCCAATGTCAGTCCAGTCTTCAAAAGGGCAAGAAGGAAGACCCTGGAAATTACAGACCTCACCTCCATCCCTGGAAAGGTGATGGAGCAGCTCATTCTAGAGATCATCTCTAAATACATGGAAGAAAAGAAGGCTATCAAGAGTAGTCAGCATGTATTTACTAAAGAGAAGTCATTTCTGACTAATATGATAGCCTTCTATGACTGTGTGACTGAATGGGTAGATGAGAGGAGAGCAGTGGATGTTGTCTCCCTTCACTTCAGCATGGCTTTTGACACTGTGTACCCATAATAATCCTCATGAGTAAGCTCAGGGAGTGTGGGTTAGAAGAGTGGACAGTGAGAGAGGTTGAAAACTGGCTGAGCAACAGCTCAGAGGGTCATGATCAGTGGCACAGTGTCCAGCTGGTAACCTGTAACTAGTGGTGCTCCCCAGGGGTCAGTACTAGGTCCAGTATTATTCAACATCTTCATCAATGACCTGGAAGAAGGGACTGAGTGTACCCTCAGCAAGTTTGCTGATGATACTAAACTGGGAGGAGTCATTCATACACCAGAAGGCAGTGCTGCCATTCAGCAAGACCTGGACAGACTGGACAGCTGGGCAAAGAGGAACCAAATGAAGTTTAACAAGGGCAAGTCTAGAGTCCTACACATGGGAACAAATACCACCACACACCAGTACAGGTTAGGGGTAGACCTGCTGGAAAGCAGCTCCACAGAGAGGGGACTTGGAGACCTGATAGACAATAAGTTATCTAGGGAACAGCAATGTGCCCTTGTGGCCAAGAAGGCCAATGGTATCCTGGGGTGCATAAAGAAGAGTGTGTCCAACAGGTCAAGAGAGGTTCTCCTCCCCCACTACTCTGCCCCAGTGAGGACACCTCTGGAGTACTGTGTCCAGTTGTAGTCTTCCCAGTTCAAGAGGGATCAGGAAATAGTGGACAACATCCAATTGAGAGTTATGATGATGAAGGGACTGGAACATCTCTCTTATGTGGAAAAGCTGAGAGACCTGGGTCTGTTTAACCTGGAAAAGAGAAGACTGGAAAGGGACCTTATGAATGTTTACAAATATCTGCAGGGTGGGTGTCAAGTAAAAGGGTCCAGTCTCTTTTCAGTGGTGCCCTGTGCTAGGACAAGAGGTAGTGGTAGCAAGGTGAAACACAGGAAGTTCCATCTCAACATGAGGAAAAACTTCTTTCCTGTGAGGGTGCCAGAACACTGAAACAGATTGCCCAGAGAGGTTGTGGAATCTCCTTCTCTGGACACCCTGAAAACCCACTTGGACGTGTTCTGTGTGGCCTGCCCTGGGTGATCCTCCTCTAGCAGGGGGCTTGAACTTGATCTCCAAGAAGTCCCTTCCAATTCCTACCATTATATGATTCTATGTAGAAGTTGTTATTTGGTTATAGTCTGGAAGTGCTCAAGCCTGATTTGAAGTACACTGACATCATCAGGAATCTTTTCTTTGACTTCAGGAGTTTTCAGATTACTCCTAGAAGGGATCTGAACCAGCCAGTATTTCCGCAGGAATGATGGGACCAATTAACCCCAAAAGCAGAAAGAAAACCCCTGCTGACTTCACCAGTTGTGGGACATAGCTCTAAAAGGGATCAAATTCTGCTAATAAAAGCCACCACAGCTGTCAGAGACCTCCACTGATGTTTCCCAGATAGGGTGAAAACTCAAATTGCTGACTCCTTTGTTATTGGCTCAAGTCATCCTTTAGACCTGTATGCTCCATTCATTCAGCTACATCCTGAAAATTTTTAATGTTTTACTAGTTTAAAACTATTTTTTTTTTTTATGTATGTACTATACATTAAAAAGAAATGCAAAGTACAATCTCAGAACCATATTTTCAGAAAATTAAAAGGGAAGCACAAAGAAATTCAAGTTCCTGTTCTCCTCAGAAGTGGGAGAAGGCAGGTCATGCTCCTTTTTCTTCCACATAAACTGGCAAAATGAGAGCTCCCTAGAAACAGAACTGTATCTGACTTTGGCTTCTCAGTTGCCAAGTATTCTGTAAGGCATAGTAGGAGAAGGAATGTGTCCTGTTCGCCTGTAGTACAACGATCCAGTCTTTCACTAATGTAATTTATTTTCTAGATGAGAAGACAGGAGAAGGTCCTCCTCTACTATTTCCAAAAGAAGACTAGGAGAGTCTGTTCATCCCAACACCTGCTTCTCTTTCCAGTTTGTTTTGATCTATGCCAAGTAGCTCAGGCAGTTTTTTCAGGACAAGGCTCTGGAATCCAACTAATACTGTTCAGCACTGAAAGGTTCAGAGATCTATAGTTCCACTCCTACATCAGGACAGAAAGATTTAATTCTAGGTAGTGTATACTCCATGTTTGATACATGTAAGAAGTTCTGAGTTGAAAAAGGCTTTATAATTGGACTGAGGTTCCTCGGAAGATTATCTCTGCATATAGTAATACTGACAATAGCATAATAATATATAATCTGTTGTGCAGGAACAGAATTTTGAGATGAAAAGTCCTATTTTTGTCTCATATCCTTGCTATTTGCACATAGAGATGGCACTTGCTGATGTGTTCTCTAAGCAGCATTACTTCAGATTTCAGAGTTAAGATGCTTCTGATGGCAGAGAAAGCAATTCATTACCATGAAGATCTGAACTGATACCTCCTTGGTAAAGAAAAAGGCACAGCTAATAATTCAGATATTGTGCAGAATATGCATTGAACATATTTTCAAAACATCTTTGTTAGGGGCTCATTTAACTTTCTAAGCACAGACAAAAATACTGAAGAATGGGATTTTTCTTGGTGCATTGTTCATTACCATTTGCTGTACCCTGCACTTTATTTTCAAAAGAAAAGTATCAGAGGCTTCTGATATTACCCATGAAATCACTTCAATAATGGACATGCAGAAATTCACGGCACCTTTATGTCCTGGACACTTTCTGAGGTTGTTACAGATACCAAAGAAACTAAAGTGAACTAGTTGAAGAAACTGTAATTAATTATGAAAGTATATACTCATAGGAAGGTTTCATTGCCTCATATGTCCTAGAAATTTAATTATGTGTATTTAAAGGAACTGTAACCACAGTGCTGTCATTCCATGAGCATTAAAAGAAAACAGAGCAACCCATGAGTATAGCAGTTTTAGTAATTACAAATTCAAGGCACATTTCTTTCTCATTATGTTTGAATATACAAACTACTGTGCAATAGACTTGGGCTTTAGGCATTATGTCACACTCTTGCTTCTCTTTTATGGAAAACTATCCACTTTGGTGTCAGTATAAATGAAAGAACAAAACCTATTCTTTTCAGTGAGTTGTGAATATAAACATGTAACTTAGTTATTATTACCTGCTGAATCCTTTCAAAAGAATTGCAATTCATTAGACACAAGAATATCTCTCAGTGAAGTGGAATGGCTGCACTCTTGAAACAGGAATAGACAGAAAATGCAAAAACAACCATCCAAAGCTTTTTACCCCATTCCCCATCAGGTATTTTATTTTCTTGTATGCAGCCAAACTTACAGCATAACATTACAGCAGGCTGCAAATAGTACAGAACTGCAGCAGTACAATCAGAATTCGGCAGCACTGCATTTTGTCCTGATGCCTACATAATTGCTAGAGGAAGATACTTTATTTGCACAGCTGAGTTCTGTTTTATAAACAGGCTGATTCTGACTTTCTGAAAGTTCATGGAGCATTATTACAAAGGGAAAAAAAAAAAAAAAAAGAAAAGCAGATAGAAGTTCCCATACATTTGACTTCTTGCCATGTTTAAAGACAGGACCACAAACTTCTGCTTTTATCTAGTTTCTCTGGAAAAGGGAGAAAGCTTTTTACAGACAAGCAGCCCAACAGATTCCAAACTGAGTACGGCTGCATCAACCACTGCTTTCTAGTCCCAAAGTAATCCGTCCAGTCCTAAAGCAGTATGGCTGGTCCCCACTATCTCTGGGACTAAACATGACCTTGTACTTTTTTTTTTTTAAATAAGTGAAGTTCATTTGTGATGCAGAGTCAGTTTCTCAATCACTTTCATAACTGCACTGGTATGACAGATACTGCTGTCATCACTTCTGTTGTCAACACAGATCCCAAGTGTAAAAGCAGGATTTTAATCTAAAGTAGCATTTGTTTTCCTCAGATAACCATATTCTTTATCAGAAATGCTTTCTCTTCATCATGCCTTATCAATAATGTTACATGAGACTTGTCTCACAACAGCTTATGCACAAATGATGACCTGATTTAAGAAAATCCCCAGCCATATTTGTTCAGCATATTGCATCAGTGGAAAGTTTTAACGTGATCTGTTAGCTGAAGGTCTTTTGGACTGCTGAGTCACACATGATTAATTCTAACAATATTTTAATTTCCTTCATGATTAGGTAACTAATGATTTGAAATGAGATTGGGTGTTCTAAACTGAATCAGAATTTGTATTTTTTTCTTTGATGAATTAATTAGAATTGATACATGAAGTGGCACTTTCTGGGGGCCTGACTTTTCAGAGCTTACTGATGAGGCTAAATTCCCATTGATACCAAGGAGCAATTTTCTTCAATAAGCATTGAAGGATCTGCCCTTAAGAGTTAGGAGGTGTAACTAGTGTTAGCTTTTGAGTTACTCAGGACTACAATTACAAACACTCCAGAGCTATAATCCTAAAAATACATTCTGCTAAGAACTACAGCAGAATTTCTGAGTAATGCGTACATGGAGTTATCCCGAGAGTTTTATGTCTTTGCATCAAAACAGTATTTTACTAACAAAATAAACGTAGGAAACTTGAGTTGGAAGTACGTGGGCAATATACTCCTGAAGTCTTCTCCACCAAAACAACAGAGGATAGACACCCTATGCAGATGAAATTCAGTTACCCCCATAATATCCATTTCTCTTACTCTTTTTCTTCTAACAATCAAGGTTAAGATGCTGACTGCCTTTTATGGTCTAGGAAGGGATTTAAAGTCACACCAATGCAGTGTTTTAGTGTTTTCTTTATTGATTGCTTCCCATTATTAAATAACATTATTTGGTTTTTTTCTAAAGCAAAAGGATAAATGCTATTTTTTCCAACAATATTATTAAAAAAACCTTCAGTTTTGTGCTTACAACAAAATATTTGCATTTTTTTCCAATTTTTTTTTTGGTTGCTTGGTTTGGTTTGTTTTTTTTTTAATTAAGGTCTTGATCTTTCAAGGTACTTTTCATATATCAAGAAGAAAGTCTCTTAAAAGTGAGCATGTTTTAAAACCATTCTGCTGAGATAGTTTCATATCGCTTTTTAAAGCAATTTGACAAGTGTTTTATTTTAAAAAAGCTCCTAAACAAAAGTGGCTGCACTTTTAACACTCCAGTCTGAGAATGACTTTAAAAAGCAGTTTATGAGATACCAGTAGAACTTCCTTTTTGAAACAGCTGTTCTATTAAATCTGTGAAGGAGTTATTGCACCTGTCATTTTCTGATGCCATTAGGTTGCTATGTAAGGATTTAAATGGATTTGTCTCCATTGGCATTAGCGGGTGCTGAATCAGCCACGCAGCCTCAGTCCTGTGAGAGCTGGGGTTCAGTAAACTAAGAATGACCCATGATGGCTGAACACAACTTTGGTTTGAGTTTCAAAATTTCAAGAGATTTCAGCTTTTTTTGGATTTTGCAGGGAGAGAAACAGGGCTTGCACTGACATTTCATGAAGGTATCTCAAGGAGTTTTAGGAAAAATGGAATATTTGCTAATTGCAAAAAGCATACTTCAACAGTGACCTTGAAAACAAAAATAGGGAAGAGAGGTGTCTGCCTATTGAACTGAAGTGGAAAAGCACTGGAAGCTGGAAGACTAATTTCCTGAACTGTCAATATTTTGTGTAAAAGTATGCACCTTCTAGAAGCTTCTATGAGAATGAACATTATTTCTGGTGTTCATTATGTAGCCAAGTATTTCTCCTCTGTTTTCAGAAAAACATAGCTATTACTGTTCATTTCTACAGCAATACTCATATATCACATAGTAGTACATAGCTGAGCAACCTCTGCTAAGGTAATTTTATGACATTAGGGTCTTAAACCCAGTAGAATATTTAATATTCTTATATTCTGTAATAAAAATAATCTAATATTGCATAAAAAAATTTAATCTGGAAAATCCTCTGGACTGTATCAGAATACTACAAAGCTGAGTCCACAAAGGACTGTCCTTCTTTTTTGAGCACCATAACTTCAGCCCACTCTCTGAAGATATGTAAGAATCCGTTCTCGTATCCCTCTGGCTACTGCCAATTGATTGCCACTTCACGGTTAGTGATGCACACACAGAGAAATCTTTTGTCTCTTAACTTGCGGAAGAAAGGGGTTTATTTTTATTCTCTTTTCCCTAACAGATCAGAGACTATCCCCAGATAAAACAGAACATCAAGAAGCAAAGGCCAGATAATGTAACCACTTCAAGCCAGCTTTTACTACTTTTCCATGTTAAATTAGTAGTGTCATCTTCTGTTTGAAGCCCATGGCACTTGCACTGCTCAGTAAGTACTCAGGGGTCAAGGAAAACAACAAGTAAGTTCTGTAAGCTCGACCTGTGCTGTCTACACTAACCATAGTTCCCCAGCCTCCAATCATATCACCAAAGAATACACGCGGAGTGATGCTCGGCACTGAGGACACCAGAAATCACTTTTCCTGTGTATGCTGAGATCTATCAACATTCATTCAAAATGAATTAGGAACTCCATTGGTGAACCTGGTATCTCACTGCAGCTGAAGATTCACTTTATGGACTTTATTTGCCACCCAGTTCCTGACAACAACAGGACTTTGCACTCTGTTATTTCCACGCTAATATAAAGTCATGCAGTCTCCTGTAACTGGTAAATGCCACTTGCCCAGAGCTGTTTGTCTTGCAAGTGTCATGATACTGTCCTGGCTGTGACACAGGACTGAGCTGAGACCTCAGGAACCAGACACAAAATGGGCTACAGGGGACTTTACTGATTCACACTCTCTTTAAACTAGACCACAAATTCAGCAGATGGTGACACATCTTCCCACTAAAATAAAATTCTCCTAAGTATCTGTGTCACACTGATGAATCCCAGACAAGCCCCTACTGATGGGAATGGCTCTTTTCTTGGTCAACACATCAGGCATTGAATCAGAGACAGTCAAGGCCAAGAATGAAAACACAAGTTTAAAAATTAATTCTGAGTAGTAAATGGTGTAAAAATTACCACCTGGCACAGGGTGAGCTCTGTAAACACGCTTGCCAGAAAGGCACTTAAGAAACTTTGAAGATGGTCCTACTTAGATGTCATATAGATTAAGAAAGCTTGTTCCACACTTACAGTTTCTCCCTAAAAAAAAATTATTGTGCTTTCTGTTGCAAGATGAAAGCAGGCCTCTATTATCTGTATGTCTCCCTTGCCTGGGTTTCATGCAATTCAGATATTATTCTGAATACTGACATTTAAGATCTACAGTGTGAGTTGTGTTTTAATATTCCATGCATTCAGAGTACAAGTATCAGTCTCTCTAATCCAAATGTTAATTTGGTTTTCTGAAGAGCATCGGGATGAATTCTGATCAACACTTCTGCATTAGCTTCTGAGCTGAGTTTTAATACCACATGTGAAGATGAGCTGATCAAATGTTGAAAATACCAGCTGGTTTGGAAGGTCAGTATTACAATGGGTAAGTTATCTGATATCAGACTTCTATTTTCAGTCTTGCGTTTCCCTGCAAAATCAGATCTCAGGCCAAGCATGAATGAAGCATATTCTCCCAACAAGACTCTGGTCTGTTTTTTTAGTGAAGCTAGCTCAACAGCAGGATTTCTGATTTCTGAAAAAGTTGTTCGGGGAAGAAGAGAAAGTTATTTGGTTTTACTCTGAATCAAACAAAAAAAAAATATTTTTTTTTTCAATTTCTCACTAACTGGAAGCTGAGTGAATATTTCATTGTGAGAATCTCAGCACGTGAAATTTCCTCCAGGAAATAACTTCACTGCACCCAGCAGCTGCTTGCAGAAATCAACATTCTTGGTACTTCACGCTTGCTAATCCCCCACCTCGGTTTCCCCAGCAGCTGCAGGGGCTCCCCAGCCCTGTGCCCCGCACAGCCGGCCTGGCTCTGCAGCCCACAGCCCTGCCTCCCAGCTCCTGCTCCTGCCCCAGCAGCTATGCCCCAGCTCCCCACTGCACAGCAGCTGGCCCCAAATCCCTGATTCTCACAGGTGTTCCCCGGGGATTCCAAGCTCCAGACCATGGAGACTGGGCCAGCTGAGCCTTTCAGCTCGCTGCTCTGGAGGACACACGTGGCTTTCTTAGGGCCTTAGCTCTTGGGAGCCTTGGTTCACCACTGCTGGGTCAGGCAATCCAGTGCATCTGCATGAAAGTTTATTTAACATGAATGTTTGCAGAGAAACATTTTTGATTCACCAAAAAAGCATTAGTTCCCAGGTCTCTGGCATGCACAGGTCATTCCTACTGAGAATATAGACTAAAAGAAACCATAGTGTCAGGCAGACCTCTTGTGTGATCTAACTTTTACCCAGTGTCTCATCATGGCCTCATTTTCCCTGAAAGCAGCTATCTATAAGGACATGGAGAAGAGAAATAGACTACCACAAAAGCCAATGGATTTTCTGTGCAGGATTCTAGGGTACAATTTATTCCAGCATGAAAAAATAATCTGCCTTTCATAAATTACAAACAAAAGTGGAGTCCCTCATTTAGAATCATAGACTTGTATTTCAGGGACTGGTTTGGATTTATATGAAGAAGATGCACTTAAACACATGAATTTACATATACATATTGTAAAACAATTATTAATGAAACTTTTGAATGAGCACAATGCAAAATGTAGCACATTCAAGATGCTGAGATTACATTTGTACTACTCATCTGAACACACCCAAAACATCTCCCTGGCACTAAGGTATGAGATAGCCAGCATGCATATTATTAAACTGTCTTCTCTTTGAACACAGTGTCCACATCCCAGCTGTTTATAGCGCACATCCCTGGCCCATGCTAGTTCTCAAATGGCACCCATCAATCCTTGGAAAAGCTCTAAAACAGCTGAGGACAAGAGTGTGTCGGAGGCTGATACAACAATTTTAAAGTATGATGATATTGTAGTGATCTGGAACATAATCTGAGATGTATCCACACTTTAAAAAGCCTGAAAATGTCTGAGTTACTTAATTGTCATAACTGTATAAATATGAATCACTTATGCCATCTTTCATTATAGCAGAAAGCCACTGGAGTTTGGTGTGTATAATCTGGGTGACTCACTAATGAGGATGAGCCAAACGAGAGCCTTGTTGAAGTATGGCATGTTGACTATGAGCTTTAATTTCATTCTTTCAAGATTCTTCTACAGTCTATGGACAATGACACCCTATATGCATGTAAGGTCATGAATTTGTCTTCAAGATTTTTCCAAGGAAAAAATATTATTTTGTTTAAGTGCTTTGATTTTCCATTGGGAAATATCATGATTTCATTCGGAACACCTAAATATTCTTTTTTTTTTTTTTGTGGGGACACATAGGGGAAAAGCAGTAACATACTATTTCTGCTGCTAAACTAAAATGTCATATTTTTGTCTGATACTTTTGACAATTTTCTGTAGCTGCCTAAAGTGCTGTAGTCTCATGTGAGCTGAATTCACAATCCCCCATCTGTATATTCCTCGATGAGCTAATAACATTCAACAAACAAACAAACACATTATTTGGGAATACCGAAATGATTTGCATTTGCCCACTGTTGACATTTCCTATTCAGGATCCATCTGAACTTTCTGTTCCCTGTAAATTTCTGGTCATATTCTAAATTAACAAAATTTTCCACTCTAGGAACTGATTGTTGAACAGCATTATGACACTATTTTGATAAGAAAAATTCTTATCTGTCTAATCAAGAAAAAAAAGGAAATTAAGACTCCTCAAAATTATTGAATCTATGATGATACTGTATATTGTTTAAAATGATAATTTCTATTACACCTATGACACTTCAGAAAAGTTGATACTCTTCCTGTTTTCAGCAGAAGTGATTTTTCTCCTTTAATAACATCAATACCAATTATACTGCCTGTAATTACTACAGAAAGTTCTGCAAATTCTTCTCCTATAATGCACAGATCATTAGGAGGATAGACAAGAAAACAGTCGCATTTGATCACAAAGGTGATCAAATTTTACTCACAGAACTTCTAACAGCCTATCGAGTAAGCAATCATAAGTCTTTCTTTCACCACAAGGAATAACTGACAGGCTTGATGTAATAAAATTATTTGTGTAAAGTGATAAAGCAAATCAACAAGACAATCTAAACCATGTTACTCTGAATCTCAATCAGATATTCTCTGGCATCCAGTATATTCACTAATGTCTATGTAAGGACACAGAGGTCATAGGGAAGACAAACTAACCAACTCCACACATTTAGCTAGTCATTAATGACACATTTAGAATTTTATTGAACCCTATGACATAAGCAAATCATATCAGTCTTTTTTTTATATGTATTTGTACAGAAGCAGAAGCAGAAATGTGCACAAAAGCCTTTTTGTCTGTGCTGTCCGTGATCCATATATAAAAGGATGGAAAGAAAAATCTTTCACCATGGTAAATTCAGCATGCTGTATTTTCTATAATTAAGATGCATTCGTTTCACTGATACCGCTGTGTACAGTGAAAATCTTTTGCAATACTGCAGACTCTTTTAGTATTCTTGTCAGAGTAACATACATAATTGCATAATAAAAACCACAACAATGATGAGGGGACACCAGCTAGAGATAATTACACTCATTAGAGAAATCTGAGCCACAGGGCCTCTTTTTACTCAAATAATATTGCATTCAGTACAAAATGTATAATTGAAACTTGTTACCTAGAGAATCTTCTTAAAATCAGGCTGCATTATATATTCTGCATTTATTCATATCACCTTCCTGGTTTTTATATTCTTTGTATATATTTTTCTTTCCATCAGTTTCCCCCTACAATGGGATTTTAGGAAACTATTGACACATTTTGTTAATGTCATTTCAAAAAATTAGTTTGTATTAAATCACACAGTCCAACCTGAATATGAATGCTACTACAGAGAAGTATCTATCATAATCAAAATAAATTTAACCTGCAGTTTGGTGAGAGGGAAAATAGTTACCACTATCAAAATGAAAATGAAGAATTCAGTCAAACTATCAACAAGTATAACTGTAATCCTAAATATTCTGATTGCTTCTTCAGACAGTTGCATACAGAACTGCTTAGCCTAGACCACTGCTTATCTGTAAGTCATAAATATTAGGAAAAAACCCTCACTTAGTAGTTTTTGCTATATAGCCATTACACAAATATTCACTATTATATCCCAACATTAAAAATGCTTACATAATCGTGATGTGAAATCCTAAACTACTTATCCCTTAATTATGCTAACAAGTACTATTCATTCACTAGGAAGTTAATATATTGTTTTAAGATTGAGTTTTGACACAATAAAAAGGAAGTTACAGATAATGTGAAATGTTCTAATTTTACTGATTCTAAGATGGGATATAGTCAAGCTCCCACTTCCTAGCTTGCTTTAGTAACAAAATTGTATTTTTCAAGGCCAGTGATATCACATTTAAGTAGTACAGAAACATAATTAATGAAGTAACTTTGTAGTAACATTTCTAGAAAAGAGTTCACTCAAAATCTAGATGTGGCAGTAGTCACCTCTGTGGCAAGAATCAGCATCAAAGTTCATCAAAGCTATGTCCTTGAAAGTGTGAGGGCACAGGTTACAAAAAAACACTGAAATGTTCTAAGTATATTTTTGTTAATTTGATTAAAACTGCTTACTAGAGGCCAATGTGAATTTGTTCTGTAATTAGACTCTAGTAACTAACAAATATTGCAGGTTTGTCATGGTTTATACCAGAAGAGTATAATGGAGTATAGATGCAATGCAATGCTTTACAATGGAGCTAACAAGTAAGAGGATAAAGGAAAAAGAGACTAGGAGAGAGACTGGACTTAAGAAAATGCAAACTACACAAGAAGATTAGGAGTCGATGGAATGAAAAGGAACTATTCATATAGGCATATACATGAATATAATGTACAGGCAAGCATGATAGACTAGAAAGAGGTACAGTGTCACACAGACACTCAAATTAGGGATCATTTAGTCATGTGGAAGGCAACCTGGTCAAATGCATTCCTTCATTTTTGAATATTTTCTAAATAGAAAAAAAAAGCCAGTTGTGTTACAATTGCACCAGAGCCTTTTGTATGCAAAGCAGGGAGCTCCAAACACATGGACAGAAGATTTCAGAGATGGACTTCAAGAGACTAATTATAATTTCTGCAAGTTTTACTAACAGGAAACTCAAGAAGTACCTTTTCTAGAGCTGCATATGATTTGAACACAAATGTAAAGTGATCCAGTGATGCCCATTTTGTTTCTAATTGAAGCTTTGATGCAAACAGCTTGTAATTAATTAAGGTTAAATTACAATCCAACACCCAAAACAGATGACAGAAATACATCAGAACATCCCTTCTGCTCAGGAACTAGACTGGCTCTTAGTACTGCAGTGACTGAATGATCAAGAACTACATTCAGTAATGGAGGGATAAAGGAGTAAATGTCTTGATGTAAACTCAAAATTGTAGGAGAGCAGATGAACCCCTGCTCTCTTCCCCCAACACAGCCACAACAGCAACTGTTCAGAGGTTGAACAAGTTCTTTCTTTCAGCACACAAATTAAACATGTACTTTTGGTTTCAGGCTATTAAGCCTCAATAATTTTTTTTTTCCCCTGAACGAAATTTAATAAAAAGAGAATTTGCATAGATCTTCCCTTTCTATGTGTGACCTGAAATACAAACTTCCTTCCCCTTCAGGACTTCACAGACTTCACTTTTTCTTCATTTCTGAAACCTGAGATACACATTCCTACCCTGTAAGAATCTCAAAAAACAGTTCTGTTCCTCCTTAGAATCCTGATTTACCCTGTATCAGTTGCTTACATGGAAAGAACAAGTATCAGGAAACTAATGTATTTTTAGCTGACTTTAATGTGACTTAGCAGCTGGAAACAAGAGCAACTTGTTCCATGAAAACACCACCCAGTTTTCCATCATGGACACCAGTCAGGAAAGGACTGGTACAATTTTAAATAACTTTCTCCACACAGACATGCTTTCCAGGAACTTTTGCCACCTCCAGAGCTCCAATCCAGCTCCACATCCCATGTAATTTCAGTTGCTACAGATTCCTTGCACTCAGCTGTCAGCAAGAAGGAGCTCCCACATCAGATGGGGAACCCTCCCTGGACAGCAGAAGCCATGGGAGGTCCTGCAGGGCATCCACTGGTGGTGAGGACAGCTATAAGATTGTTTGGTTGGGTTTTTTTAACTGCCATTATTTCACACATAACCTCTATATTCTCACAGACAAGAAGTGGTCCTAGTTTGAGAAATGGTCAGATATAGACCTCATTAATTTAAAAACACAAAACCAGTTATAAGTCTATGTAATGAGTTTTGAAATGTCCTACAGCAATATACAACATAGAAACTACTCCTAACCAGTCAAGCTAGCTACACCATTCAAGAGGTGTCTTTGTAGATGATTCCCAATGCCAAGTTGAGAAGTACAATAGGACGGATCATTTCTGCTCCTTTCATGATTCTGTTATTTATTTGAAACTTTAAGAAAGCTTCTCATGTGCCATAGTTTGAAAATGGCAAGTTGTCCTGTTCCAAGCCCTAAAATGTTGACATTTACTATGTTTTTCTGCCATTCAGTAAACTTACCAGTGTAAGTTAAAACTGCTTGGGGACAGCTACAAATGAGCACAACAGAAAAGTCATTCTGGTTGATTACTATTTTGAAATTATTAATTTTCCTTCTAATACCAATCAGAGCCAGCCAACACTCCCTTTCTGTACCCTGGTGAAAAGCCTGCATCAAGCCCAACACTAACTTCAGTGAGATTTGTCTTTCCACTGCACAAGCAGACTTTGTTTCCCAGTTGGCTGGGGTACCTTCCTCATCATAAGAGTGCAAAGCACGCCATAGAGCTGAGCCACAGGCATTTACTTGTAAGGGCAGAAGTGTTGTGTTTTGCAGGCCTCTGAACAGTACATCAGATTAAAATAAAATGTGATGCTGCCTTATACTTGTTTATTTTTATACTAGCAATAGAGTGAAGTTGATTGGTGAACTTTGTGTGGTTTAGGTCCCATGTAATTAAACTGAAAAAGAGATTACAGTCATTATAAACTGTTTCTGCCCTCTGGCAGACATGTATGGGCTAATTCTGGTGACAATGAGACCCAGAGAACCTAAAGATTATTTAAAGCCAAGTACACAAAGCTAACTCTGTAACCCAATTTTAGCAGAATATACAGTCATATTTCAAGCTTGGACTATCGAACAGTAAAGCTACAGAGTGTATTAGATATCTCTAGTGATCCTAATTTTATTTTCAACTGCTTTTTCCCCATTTGAAATTTGCAATTCAATGCAATCAATTTCTCTTTGGTTAAACACTTTAATGTGCTCTACTAAAACCAGGCAATTGATATTCTAATTCTGTTGTACTGAAACTAGCACAGTATTATGAACACACATGACAAAATACAGCAAGCACCATGGCAGTTACGTAGAGGAAGTTTCTTCATCGGTTGTCTGTATGAGATATAATACCAGACTATACGGCACTTTTAATTTCAGAGAGCTATAAGGTATTTTACAAATTACACCTTTAATAGCAAATCATCTTAATTTCTATCTACTGTTTCTGAGATGCATCAGGGGAGTCTTTTAACACTTCACAGCAGTTCCAGATCATAATTTAAGGACTACTCTTGGAAATATTATCTGTGCATACTTCAGCTAGAGCACTCAAATACATGAAATATTTCACTGAGCTAGGAATTAGGACAGCAGCGAAACACTGCCACTGACATTTTATTGATGCTGCGTGCATATAGATGTATGATATAAGAGATGGTTCTATAATTTTTCATAAAATCTTTTCTGAGAAAGTCTCAAAAACCTTCTGTCTTATACTGACTGGATCAGAGGATGCCAGGGAGGAATGAAACATTTTTCAAGTTTTTATTGTGTGTTCCCTTGATGACAATTAGACAGCATAGTTACCACCAATAATGTCATCAAGAAAACAAACCAAACAGAATAAAAACTAAGTAGTGTCCTTAATTACCACTGACTAATGATCAGAATTCATCTTTGACTGCTCTCTGTGATTAATCATCAAACATACCTACAGTACTGGTTCAGTATTGATTCTGGATAAAGACTACCATCTAAGGAACCACTCATTACACTCCTGTGTTCTTTGCTGACTTTCCAGAATGATTTCAACAATCCTGAAGACAGTAAAGCATTGAAATCTGATTAAATCACTTTACCTTCTCAGGCTTGACCTGAGACCTAATTTCATTAATGACAGAGGCAATTCTGCTTGTAAAAAGATGAAAGGTTGAAGAAACATGGGCCAAGAGCATGCCTAAAGGAAAATTGAAGAGATATACATATCACTCAATGCATTTAGTTGAGTCCCTTCATCTGTGTGTTTCAAGACTTCTCCTCTGAGGATCTAGAACTTGACTCTCACTCTAATTTTCCAAACACATTTTCTGACGCATCCCTTTACCCTCAGAAACAATGAAAGCTCATCCGAACTTCAAATAGGAATAGGTTTAGAGTTGGTTTTCTTGGTTTGTCTTTTCAGGCAGATCATCATATTCAAGGCAAAGGTATTTTGCATTATATTATCAAATGTGAGCAGGATCACTTTCAGAAGGATTAATGGATTTGCATTGATTAAATACTGCAACACACAAGACACATAATTATTGGTCTTACAGTTGATGCTTTTCTCCCTTACATGTTCTATCTACTAGAAATGATTTAATAAAATTTTATTCTGAATTAAGTTCAGATCAATATATCACAGAATGCTAAGCTTATTTGTGAAACAATTACCTTCTATGTGTTTTTTATACTACATTTTTTTTCAATCTTTCTTGATAAATGAGACACTATTAAATTTGGACAAATATTTTTACAAATCAGTTGGTAGGCTGGCAACAGGCAACAATAACAATATTGAAATACTTCCATACAAATTAGCTCATTACCTCTGTCTGTTTCTGGTAAAATAGTTTTAAGTGGGTTTTGCATATGTGCTGCCAATCTGGTAGGCAGAGAGAGTTGCAGATTTAATTAGTAAGCATGGCACAAAGCATGGGAAGTTGCATTCTGAACTGCTCAGTTCTTTCGTTAATTTAGACCTTGTACAATTCATGATCCATATATCAATAATGAAATCAATCATTTCTTCTCATAATTATCCACTCTGGTATGGCAGGGAGTTATTAAGGACTTGCCTGACCTGCTGACTTGGCATGCCCAAGTATCAAGTCAGACATATAAGCAAGAACCACACAAAGCATGCCTAAAACAAACATCATGACATACTTAATTTAGGTTAGCTAGTAGTAATTATTAAACACCCAGACTGCTTCACATTATGAAAACAAACATGCATTAGCTCAAGTAAATATTTGCCTCTTCAAACCATGCATTACTTTGCAACTGCAGCATCAGTAGCTCTCCTTTGTGAATCAAGACCACACCATCTTCTGTGGAGACAAAGGAAGTGAAAGGTACTTCAGGTTACTAGTTTCAAAAGCAAAAGACAGGATGAAATCCTGTTTATACAACAGGTGCTACTACATTCATTAAGTTTGCCTTCTCTCACATTTTAAGGGATATAAAGCATGAAACAAATCTGGGGGATATTTGCAAACAATCAGAATGGCAATAAAACCAGTAAGGCACTGTGTAACCAAACATCAATCCAACAATCCAACCACAAACCTCTCTAGAGGATCACCAAATACAGGTGTGTTTCTAAAGAAGTATTACTGAAAAGCAGAAAGAACAAAGGGAAAAATCATTACGTGGGGAAAAAAATGCTGGATTGAAGGTAAGAGCCACTGCTGCCTACACAGTTCTCTTTTTCTGTCAGTTTATTCAGTGTAGCTATTTATTGCAATCCCTTTCAAGACTCACTCTCCAGAATTTAGCTGCTATGATACATCTTAAAGACCCATACCTATTCACCCCATCCACTCTTCATGGCTGTATAATACTTTACTGGATCATTTTAAAAATTACTTTTCTTGCTTAAAACTTTCCAGGTACTTGCTCCAGTTTATCTTCTTGATCTCTTCAGTATTTTCTCTTTTAATATTAGGATTAATTTCACTCAGTGCCTGCTGTAATTTCTTATTTCTGTAACTATATAAATACATTTTGTCACATTTTCTGAAATACCTGGCAGAAAAGAAGCACTCCAAATAAACTTGTAGTATTACTCAATGGGTCACTATTAACTACAGCCTACCATCCTAAGTAGCTCCCTTTCAATTACCTTTCTCTCAGCTTAGCTGGTAAAGCTTCTGGGATGAGAACAGTGTCCTGGATTAGTGTTTCAAGAGCCCTGAAGAGCAGTCCCTAACTACTCCGAGACTGACAATAGTATAATTTTAAAGAGACTGTAATAATGCATAGAGATAAAGGTTTCCTATAGAATTTGACATAATAATGTACGACGTGCTTCAAAACTATTCCTTTCTTCAGATTAGACCTCAGTTTGCCTAAATATGTGGGGTGTCTGTCCTACAGACCACTTATTAGCATGGCAATAAACAGAAAAGAAAGTTGCCACGGCACAGCCCTCCTCATTTGTCTGTCAGTGTTTGGTTCTGCATATCTGTCAGTTAAATCCAAGAGCAAACTCCAACATGCAAGGACTTGCAACACCCCTGGGGCTTCCTGTGCCAGCACAACTCTCCATGCCTCCACTTTAACCTGTGACAGATGCACTGACTAGGCTGTTAATTTGTTAATCAATTGCCACAGAGCATGAGTTATGATATAGGCAGTCCTTCTTACCAGACACCTACTGCTTTAACATCAACAATGAAGATTAGCCATTAAAGCAACTTTAGAGCACCAGTGTGCAAGTGCTGAGACAAATATGCCTGTGTGCTGGGACAGTGCAATCTCTGACATCTAAGAGAGCACTGCACCCAGTGTTTGTGTTACTGTCTTTCTCCCCAGTACCCCTGTACTCAGCACTGGTGAGGCCACACGTCAAGCACTGTGTTCAGTTCTGGGCCCCTCACTACAAGAAAGACACTGAGTTGCTGAAGCAAGTTCAGAGAAGGGCAAGAAAGCTGGTGGAAGGTCTGGAGAACAAGTACTGTGAGGAGAGGCTGAGGGAATTGGGATTGTTTAGTGTGGAGAAAGATGAGATGAGACCTTACTGTTCTCTACAACTACCTAAAAGGAGGTTGTAGTGAGGTGGGTCCCATCCTCTTATCTCAAGTAAGTAACAACAGGAGTAGAGGAAATGGCCTGAAGTTGCACCAGTGGAAGTTCAGATTAGATATTAGAATAGAATTACATATTAGGAAGAATTTCTTTAGTGAAAGAGGAGTCAAGTGCTGGAGTGGGCTGCCCAGGGAGGCTGGAGCCACCACCCCTGGAGGTATTCAAAAAAACATGTAGATGAGGCACTTCAGGACATGCTCTACTGTTGTTTGCTTGGGTGGTTTTGTAGGTGGTGGTTTTGATGCTGTTTTGGGTTTTTTGAGAGTTTGGGGTTTTTTTTTTTGGGGGGGGGGGGGGGGGCTGGTGGTTTGGCGCGGTTAT
>JANHFX010001316.1:53224-68916 GCA_027560015.1 Chloroceryle amazona
GGGGAGGCTGATGGTTGGACGCAGTTATCTTAGGTCTTTTCCAACCATGACAATTCTGTGATTCTATGATTCCGTCTCAAACACTGAAACTCCACCCCTGCCTTAAGGTCAAAGGCAGAAGGAATTTTGCCCTTTCACTCTCCTCCAACATCCTGCTTATTTTATTAGAACTTATCAGTCTATCCAACTTTGAAACGTTGTTTATTGCGGTCTTTCCTCTGACCCTAGTAATATAGATCCTCTGAGCTTTTTCCAAACAGCAGCAGCAGTTTTACAAATTGCCGTGATTCATACACTGCCACTCACACTCTGAAGGGTGGGTATGGAGCTATCATAGGAATTTCATTTTTGCACAACCTGGGAAAATTATGGTTGGCAGCAGATAAACTGAGAAGGTCTGTCTGCAGATTCAGGAAGATAACTTTGCAGTTCACACTTGGTTAGAGGATTATACTTAAAATCCTCAGACACATTCATTTAATATGATACTGGTTTCTGACACTTCCACCAGGAAAAATTTCCCCCTACTCTTGTTGTCAAAATAATTTTCCTAGCCC
This sequence comes from Chloroceryle amazona, assembly GCA_027560015.1. Lineage (NCBI taxonomy): Eukaryota > Metazoa > Chordata > Aves > Coraciiformes > Cerylidae > Chloroceryle > Chloroceryle amazona. Next base: position 53,782 of record JANHFX010001316.1, read on the forward strand.
TGGAAATATTATTTCACTTTGAATATTGACCAGCAATAATCTATTATCTTTTTTTACTTTTGTCTTTTGAGGAGTTTTGTCTCTGCAAAGACAGATTGTCCCAGGCAGAGGAGACAAGTATGGAAGAAGTTACAGAGATGGACTGTCTGATTGGTCTACATGTGAGCAGCACAGCTCCTAGCAAGCATGTATAGAGAGTATTAAAAGAGGTGTATTCCCATTAAAATTACATCCACCACACAATTTGGGATGAAATATGCATTCAGAATAAATTTTCACTTAAATAACAGAATGAAAAATTGGTCAGTACCTCAACCTCACTTTTTTTCAACTTTACTACTCAGAGTGACCTGACAATCTGATGCAAATTAACTGGACAATTAAATTGTTACAGTACTAAGACTTGGAGATATGATTTGATCCATTGCAGATAAACAAAGGACCGTATAGTGTCTTTATAGTTACAGTAATTCACAAACTTCAGAGCAGTCAGTTGAAGAAAAATGCTTAAAAAAAACACATCTATGTTCCATTTGATGCAGATCTGTCAGTCCTGGTCTGTGCAAAGAGGGCTTTAGAACTAGGGAGACTTCCTCAGCTACCAAGTATGTTTATTTCAGATCCCGTATTATTAGACAGTAGCTGTGATTTTTTGGGGTTGTTTCCAGCCACAATGAACTGGAGCAGACTCTGCCACTTTTCTCCTCCAATAAAGATAAACCCGCTGGCAGAACAGGAGGTAGCTGATTAATTTGAAGAACAGATGTCTGGAAATGCTTTCTCAAGACATCCCTGCCCACTCAGTATCCTGATCCACTATACATTCCCAAACACTTCAAGTGTATTTGTTTTCCACCTGCAGTCAGTCTATGAATTATCTGTGTGCTTTCAGATGGGGTGCTTGTTTAACTCAATGTACAGCTAGCACCTGATACTGATGTCCTGTGCCAAACACTAACAGCTTGAAGCACATGTCTATTCAAACTACATCCAGTGACATCATCCTTATGTAGAATTAGGTGCAAGCACACAAGCAGAGATGGGTTTGCACTAGCAGCCACTTCCCCATCTATCATCAGGATTATTTCTTAGAAAGAAAAATATTAAGACATTTCAAAAATTAATGAGATGCAACAGAGATAAATTAAATGCAGACAGTAAGATGTCACAATCTCTATCAATTGCTCAAATATAAATATGATGTCCAAAAATGAGTCCTTAAATTAGACTGAAGTCTGTAAGTTAGACAAGATTCCTTAAGTTAGAAACCACAGAAGTGGTTTCAGTAGGTACTGTGAAGCTGTAGCTTGTTGCAGATTCCCACAGAAACTTGCTCTGAACCAACGAGGGAAAACACATTCTCCCTCTCTCTTCCATTTAGGTTCCAAAATACAGATTTTTTGTGTGTGTCTTGGCGATTCCATATTTAAGAGCTGTGACTTAAAAGTCCTCACAACAATATAACTTCTGCATGTGCTGATTTCGTGATAATCAATTTAAAATCTGCAGAAATAAAAAGCTTTTAAGAAAAAGGGAAAAAAGGACAGCTATTAGCACTGTGTTAAAAGGTTGCCACCTACTGGGCATCTCATCAACCTTTGTAAAAGACCTGGGGAGGTAAATAAGGAGATCTGAGAAAAATGAAAAAGCTTGCTTTGCAGGAAATAAAGCTCTTTGCTCTTTAAGCTCGGGCTTTCCCAAAAGCTCAGGGTTTTCCTTCTTTTCTGCCAGCTTTCTCATGCATTTCCTCTAGTAGCAGCAGCAGCAGCAATAGCCATGTTTCATGAGCATTAGTAAATGCTTGTATTATTGTACTGTCTAGTGTGCACTTAATTCTTCCCTTTCTGGTACCTATATTCCATTGTGTCCTAACAATCTGGTCACCAGTTTTTTCCATTCTCTTCCCTTCCCTCCCTGCTAATGGGCACTGTGCAGGCTTCCCACTGAAAACAATTAAAAGATGCAATATATGCACGCACATGCAGAGATACACATGAGCAAACATGACAGAAAATCAGACTGTCCCTCAGGCTTTCCTTGGTATGTATTCAGAAAAATGAGGATTTGGCTTTGAGTTTTTATTTCTGGTTTTATGAGATTATCTCAGCCCTGATAATTGTTCTGCTGCTACATTCTGTTTCAACTACTGTGTTTCCTTTTTATTTAGAATAATGCTTTTTAGGAGGAATCTGTCAGGCATACAAGGACCTGCTTTTATTACATCAAGCATCCCTTGTAATTGTGGAATGTAAAATATCAGGGAAAAAAAATCCCGTAGAATCGGCACGAGTTCATAAAGGTTCCAAGATTTAACATAAGTCTTCAGAAAAGTGTGTAGTTCTTGTGCAGTTTGTTAGTTAAGGACCAACAAAACAGAGAGCCACATTCTCATTTACCATTGGGATCAATTATACTATTCCTGAAGATTTAAAAAGACTTTGAAACAAACAAGGATTACATTTATACCTATCATCTCTAGACTCCTTTTCACTAACAGATTAATGCAAAGGGACATTAATTATATAAGCAGACTGTAATTGTTTGCATTAGATGCTATTCTCATTTTTGTTATGGTCACCCTTTGCTACATTGACAGTACAAAGAGGACTTCATATGAATCAACTGTTTTCAAGTAAGAATTAAGACTTTAATAACTGTGATGTACAGTGAGTCACAGTATTGGTTTACGGAGTTTTAAAACCAGTATTACTATGTCTAATAGAGGTATCGTCCTTTCTGTAATTGGAAGAAGTATTTGGTGCAGTAGCTGATGCTGCACAGATACACTTTTTATCAATCAGTATACAGTTTCACATTGTGCTAACTGCCCACTCCATGGGAACTCTGCTACTTTTCTATCATTTCACTTCTATTATCACAGCACGGTAATTTGTGCTCAACCAGCACCTGGATGCCAGCAAATTATGCTAGCAAATTAAGCCCAAACCGTAAATCCATGCTCACAGAGCTTTCATGCCTGTGACTTTCAAAAGGAACAACTATGCTACAAAGATCTCAAAGTATGACTGCACAGTGGAGGGACAAGCTATAACACTTGTGACAGGCCTAAGAGTGGTCAAATGGGCACCTGCCTGAGAATGGCACTGAGGCAGGATGAAGCAGGAAAAGGAGAGAGGGCATGCAGTCACAGAAACACAGAATCGCTGGAGCTGGAAGGGACCTCTAGAGATCATCAGAATCTTTTTTGCTCCATGCTACGTCAGCCTGGCAATACCACTTCTGGCCACGGCTGGCACCACAGAGAGCCAGCATAGCTCAGAGCAGCATCGCTACACAGGCACAGCCCTGTCCCACGTGTCTGCTGGCCAGGTAACAACACACATTCTTAGTGCTGCAAGCACTGAGATCAGCCCAGTCTCCTTGTTAGACAGCAAGGAGATTAATTTTGTGTCATACTTTGTTACATTCTACTTCCAGGCATAAAAAGACAGATGCTCAGATTCCAGTCTCAAAACCACTGATTTAAATGTATTCATTCAGGCTAGTGATTTAAGTTGTTATGACTTGTTTATGGAAATATCCATTAAACAGTGTTTCCCAATCTCTGAAAAAGAGAGTTCTGACCAAGGGTGGCAGAAATTATGGTTAGAACCAGATTGGCTCTAAGCAGGATGACAAATAGTATCTGTAAGCAGATGGGATAGGAACCTTGTTTCAGAGTGACAGAAATGTGCACCATGCACACAGAACATGCTTTAAGAGTGTATCTCCTAGCTAAAGAAAACCCTATGTCTACCTACCTACATGTGGTGAATGGATTTTCTTTCTCCTCCTCTTGGAAAAGGCTGCATGGCATAAGCTAGCTTGTACAGTACACTTTGAGAAGTACTACATTTCTCCTGTCTGTGTGGCAGTGCTTCTTACTTGCTGTCCTTTCCTGAAGAGTTAAGTTTGCTTAGGATAAGAATACTATGGAAAACAGTTTGTGAAATGCTGCTTTAATAACATTATAAGAAAAATCTGAATCACCAACTTGTAAGAGCCACCTTCTCACCCCTTCCACCCTCATGCTTTGACCATACGCAGGCATGCTAGACAATGCCTTGCTGAAATGTCAGACAGATTTAAGATGGAGAAGACTGCTCAGGAATGACAGTGTACAAGTTAAACAAGAAGGAAAGATACCTAGGGAGGTTATGAAAAAGACTGGAGAGGGCCCGTTTACAAAGGCCTGTAGTGAAAGGACGAGAGGTAATGGTTTTAAATCAGAAAGGAGTGGATTTAGATTAGATAATAAGGAGGAAGTTCTTTACCATGAGAGTGGTGGAGCAATGGAACAGGTTGCCTCAACCACAGGTGGGTGGTTGAGGCCCCATCCCTGGAGACATTCAGGGTGGGACTTGATGGAGCTCTGAGCAACCTGCTCTAGTTGAGGATGTCCCTGCTCTGAGCAGGGGGGTTGGACTAGATGACCTCTAGAGGTCCCTTCCAACCCAGACATTTTTACGTTTCTATGTTTGTTTAGCCTTGAGAATGGAAGACTGAGAGGGGATCTTATCACTGCTTATAAATATCTAAAGGGCAGGTACTAAGAGGATGGGGCCAGTCTCTTTTCACTGTGATGGGACAAAGGGTAACGGACATAAACTGGAACACAGGAAGCTGCACCTCAACATCAGGAACAACTTCTTTACTGTGAGGGTGCCAGAGCAGCTGCCCAGAGAAGCTGTGGACTCTCCTTCTCTGGAGACTTTCAAAACTTGCCTGGACATTGAACTAGATAATCTCCAGATGTCCCTTCCATCCCCATATCATTCTCTGAGAAAGAGGAAAGACAGTTTTACCTTGAATAGCAGATCACATCTTATATTAGTTTCTGTCACATGAAAACTCCCTCCTGACACACTTCAGTCACACTGACAGGATGGCAGCACTTCCAGTTACGGGAGCTAACTCATGCCCTAGCACTACTTCATTTCTCTTGAAGGGTGTACAATCTTCTCTTAAAAAAAAATGCCTTAAAAGGAAGCAAAGGACGAAGAACAGAGATGTGCCTCTTTTATCAGGCTATGCTAATGATCCACAGAGAAAATGAGAGTTCTTCATGGACTAGCATTAAACGCGAAAGCTAACAGACTTGCTGTCATACTGCCACCTTCTTTAAGATTGATGAGCTTTAACTACTCAGTGGCATTAAGATCACTTCAATATGAGCTCTCAATAGTATCCTAAGTATATCAGCTTTACTTTTCTTAAATTTTATTTGAAGCCTAAGGCTCTTAAATTTCTGCATTGTTTTCTCTTCCCATGTTCAATTTTACTAGTGGATGCAATTTTTAGCAAAAACTCTATGCTCAATAATGTTAAAATCCTCTGTTAAAAGATCTTTTAAACAAAAAAAATATGGTACTTTACTCTGTAAATCCCTGGTGTATTTATCTCATATAAAGTCTCCTGGAATTACATTAATAAAACAAGATTCGCATACTAAAATCAAATGATTAGAGACTCTCCAGATTATAAAGGTAACTCCAAAGTTAGAAGCCACTGAGTAACCTTTATTTAGACTTCTTGAGAATAGGTACTACAATTTTTAACTACTCGTCCTCACACTTCTTTCTCCACTGGAATCCTTCTTCACTGCATTTTTAAGGATGAACAGTGCCCACTGAATGAAAAGTGATTCAATACCTTATCACTGGTATTTAGTGGTTTTCATTTATTGTGCACACAATAAACCTTGCATGGTAGACAGATTAATTTCTTTACATGGCTTTTCCCTTGGTGCTCATTACTGCAGTATAAATGCTTCACTGACAACTAACTCACCTTCAAACTAGCGCTGTTTGGTGAGAGATAGCATTATCATGACTCCACAGATGAGGAGTCAAAGTCTTTCCTTTTGACGGCTTGGTATTTTTTTCCTTAAACAAAGACTGACTACTAAAACCACTATCTGCTCTCAGTAGCTCAGCATATCATATGTATGAAGAATGAAGAAGCAAGATCTAAGACATGGAAGGGGAAAAAAAAAAGGATAGCTGATGGTGTATTTTTGTTCTTTCTTTTTCTTTGCTGTGTACATCACTAGTGCAATGTCCCCAGCTCATCCAGCACATTCTCTAGCGGTATTTCCCCATGAAGTATTTCATTTTATTTCAAGATAAATTGTGTCCATATTTTCTAATATTCTTGGGCCATTCTCAGAGTGTGCAATAGAATCTTTTCCTCCTTCAAGTTCTTACAGAGATAACATAATTTCTGCTATTTAGTAGGTAAGTTGCTACTGCTACTCTGAGTTTCAGTTCCTTTGGGGTGATTAATCCTTTCAGTCCTTCTTCCTTTCTTCATTTTTGGATATGTTCAGATGCCTCCTTTCCAGACCACATTAATTCCCTGATGCACAGAAAAAAATTAGGCTGGAATGGACATCTGAAGATAACCTAGTAACCCTTGTGCTCAAAGCAGGGCTAATTTCCAAGTTAGAGCTGGTTAATCAGGGTCATATGCAGGCTAGTTTTGAGTTCCTCCAAGGATGGAAATTCCACATTCTCTCTGGGCAATCTGTTCCAGTGCTCAACTGTTCTCATTCATCTGCTCACTAATGATTTGGCTCTGACTGTGATTCAGAAATGTCCCCAGTATCATGTGATTAACACTATCATTTTTTAGTGGTGTTGACTCTGTTAAGAGGGTAGAATTTTCTGCTATTTCAAGACCTCTCTTCTTTGATATATCTTGTACAGACTATTTATCAGCAGGCATTTTTGAAATGCTGCCTTCTGGATAAAGTGTTGGAAGGCATTAATTAGCTGCCCTCCTGTACCAAACTGTGCATCTTAACATAATGAATATGCTTGTTAGAGAGGGTTTGGAAGTGATATCATTTAGCATGAGTGAGTTGTTTTGTTCCTATATCATTGCATGATTATTTGTGTTGATTTGTTCCTTAATTCTGCAGAAGTGTCTATTTTATGTAGACGCTTACTTGTATCCTTGGATATTTAGCTACAGAGACTAAATGTTCTCATATCCTACGAGCCTTGTTTTGTGTCACAGGTTCGATTTTTCCCATAGTCAGTCACATAAATTGTACCCCAATACCAATGTTCATTTCTATGGCTATTTCTTCTTTAAAAATGGCATGTCTCACCACTATAAATCTCCTGTGTTTAACAGCAACATTGCTGCTGGCTGCTTCCCCCAGAGACATTCTTCAGCTGCACACATTGAAGGCTTTGATCCCTCAAGTGTCCTTTGCAGTCTTTAACATACAACTTCTCAAACACTTGCTTTTCATTTTTCATTGAGTGATGCTTCCACACTCACTGGCAGTCTTCTGGGTTTATGCTTCTGCAGTATGTTTCTCTTCTAATGTGAACTGTGGTTGATGCTTGTCTCTGGGAGTGCCCATATGAGGGACTGCTGACCTCACACATTTCATCATCTATGTGTCATCATTGTTACTGAAGCATCCTCTCATCAACTCTGTGTCTCTTATGCTCTAGCCATTCTAGGAGGTATTCTACAACGTTCAAGTGTCCTCCATTAACACAGATACTTTTGTTTTGTTTTTACCTTATCCTATTAGAAGTTTCCAGTACCCCACTGTCCTCTGAAAAAAAAACAGTATTTTTAGAGCTGGATGATTCACTCACACCGAAGGACTCAGTAGGTCCTCAACTTTCTTAAGATTTCTTCCCAAACAGAGAAGTTCTCTCTCTGAAAGCATATACTTCAAATAACTCCAGCTGTCCATCCACATTTCTTCTGTCAGCTTCAGAACTTCCTCCTTAAATGTTCTCATCTGTCTGTACAAAAGAATATAAGAAACAGGAATCTTTCACCTTCTTTGCTTGCAGTACAGCAATGATCCCATCAATTAAACCTGTACATCAAATGAAGCTTTCTGGAAGTCCAGAAAATGTACATTTCTTGTCTTTTTCTGTAAGAGGAACATAAGATTTTCTCCAGATTCTCTGTGAACTTGGTTTAGACTATTACCTTGCTAACAGGAAGTTCTGCTTTCACAGGCTGAATGCCTTCTTTGCCTCAGTCTTTGATACTAAGACCAGTTCTCTGAGTGCCCAGCCCCCTGTGATGGAAGACAGGGACAGGGAGAATAAAGCTCCCATAATCCAAAAGGAAATGGTCAGCAACCTACTACACCATTTAGACACACACAGGTCTATGGAGCCGGATAGAATTCACTCAAGGTTACTAAGGGACCCAGCAGAAATGATCACCAAGCCACTTGCCATCATTTACCATCAGTCCTGGCTAACTGGGGAGGTCCCAGCTGACTGGAGTTTAGCAAATGTGACACACATCTACAAGAAGTGCCAGAAGGAGAATCCAGGGAACTACAGAGCTGCCAGTCTGACCTCAGTGCCAGGGAAGGTTATGGAACAGATCATCTTGAGTGCCATCACGTGGTACATACAGGACAACCAGGTGATTAGGCCCAGTCAACATGGGTTTAGGAAAGGCAAGTCCTGCTGTAACAAGGTGACCTGCCTAATGGATGAGGGAAAGGCTGTGGATGTTGTCTACCTGGACTTCAGTAAAGCTTCCCACTTTTCTGTTTCCCACAGCATTCTCCTAGAGCTGTTCATCACTTGGATAGGGGTACTCCTTGTTGGGTAAAAACCTGACTGGATGGCTGGGCCCAAAGAGTGGTGGCGAAGGAAGTTAAATCCAGTTGTCAGACAGTCACAAGTGGTGCTCCCCAGGGCTCAATATTGGGGCCAGTCCTGTTTAAACTCTATCAATGATCTGGATGAGGGGATCAAGGGCACCCTTAGCACATTTGCAGATGGCACCAAGTTAGGCAGATATGTTGAACTGCTTGAAGGTAGGGAGGCTCTAGAGAGGGATCTGGGCAGGCTGGATAGATGGACTGAGGCCAATGGGATGAGGTTCAACAAGGCCAAGTGCCGGGTCCTGCACTTTAGTCACAACAATCCCATGCAAAATTACAGGCTTGGGGAGGAGTCCTGGAAAGCTGCCTGGTGGAAAAGGACTTGGATGTTCTGGTTGACAGTTGGCTGAATATGAGCCAGCAGTGTGTCCACATGGTCAAGAAGCCAACAGCATCTTGGCTTGTATCAGAAATAGTGTGGCCAACAGGACTAGGCAAGTGATTATGCCCCTGTATTCAGCACTGGTGAGGCCTCACCACATCATAATGGGTGTAAATTTAAAAGGAAAAATCACTTGTGGAGTTCATGTTACTTCTTCACAGATCACTTAAATCAAGGCAGCTTGATTTGCTACAGATAGCTGCTCTGACACACACAACCTGCAGGTAAGATCCAGACACAATCAATGAAATACACATACAGAGTTACCTGTCATTTTTCTAAGCAGATAATACTTGCTACTGGTATCAGCTTAGAGGAAAATCAAAACTAATAGAGATGGAGTCATCCATCTGGATACATCCCAGATGAAATTCTACAGTCACATGAGCTTTCTTGTGTAAGAGCATGCCTCAGCACTGCCTGCGAGAAGTAGAAGTCGCTAAGTCACTCTATGAATTTCTTCCGTCTTTGATTATTTTTCTCATTCTTCCATCAAGTTCTAAACAGTGCCATGGATTTCAGCAATTTTTATGTGAGCAATGAAAACTAAGTAAATATTTCATCATAAAAAAACTACATGCAGAAAATTCAGTTGACCTTTGAAGGGACACTGTTCCAAATCTGGAGTCTCATTCTAGTCACTAATAAAAAATGTAGAATAGAAGTTGAGTTTCATTTGGTTTAACCAGTGTATCTCTTAACCATGGAACCTTGACATCCATATAATAGAAATACTGTGTTTTCAGAAGCATTTCACGTATTTTAAAGACATATTTTTAATTGTCAGCTTAGTCCTGAGAAGACAACTCTGAAGACAAGACACAATTCATCTTGATTCAAGCAACTGTCTGTGAATTCACTTTTCATTGCCTGCAGAAGTGTCCAATTTCTAGGACAAGCCAACAAAATAAAAATCTGCTTTTCTAATTGTGGAGGGGTAGTTCAGCACTTTGTAGCACATCATGGAAGAGAAAGGCATTTCAAGCACCTGCTTTTGAATAATAGCAATTTTCTAACCTGTGCTTTACCCCAAGCTAATGAGGACATTAAAAACTCACATTAACATGTCAAAGTCACCAACAAGCTTACCTCGTATCTTTCTACTCTGTTAAAATACACAGCACTAGAGCTACCGTGAATAAAATATAGTGAAACTATAGAGTCAAAAATACTGCAAAATTTATCAAATGTATTATTCATCTAACTCTTGGTAACAGTTAATAATATTCATCAAAATCTACAAAGTGATATGATACACTGCTGGATATGACCAAGAAGGAAATTATTTGCTAAAGAGAGTCACATGAAACTGCAACACTGAAATGTGACACATGAAACAGAAATGCATGCTCATTTCCAAAAACACTACAAGAATTGTGGTGTGAACAGCCAATTCTGCTAAATCCATGCCAGATCTTTTATTAACGGAAGTAAATGATAATAAAGCCAATGTCCAGAAGCTTATTTTATAAGGTGCCATTCCATGTCACCTTTACTGAATCACACAGGATTACTGTGAAAAAAAACAGAAGTATTGCAATCACGTTAAGGTTCAGTAGATAAGATGAACTTAGCATGAACTGAATTTTGTAGTTTGCTTTGTGTACAGTATGTACAGGTAAGAACACCAGTACTGCACCAGTAGTCCATCCTGGACTGATGGACCTGGGACAGTTCCTCCCTGCAGGTTCCCTGTGTCTCACACATAGGTTAAGCTGAATCTTGCAGTAACCCACCTTTCAGGACTTCAGTAATTCAGGATGCAACTTGCTAAAAGTAGTACTAGTTCATCTGTCTACCATATGATGCTAATTCAGAAGGCATTTTGGAAACCATGGAGAAATACATGGCAGCATGCCTTTGATATGCTTGTGTCTATCCTCATTCCCAGTGCCACTCCCTAACAGCTGTGGTCAATGACTCCATTTTCTCCTTATGACTGAATATCAACATTTCTTATTCTTCCTTTATTTAATAGTAGGTCTTTGCATATGCCCATACAAAGCAGCACAGGCAAGTCAAATGGAAGGTAACTACCACCCCCAGGTACTCCCCAGGGTCCTCCATATCTTTAACCAAGGGTTACCTAAAAAAGCATGGAGCCAACTGAATAGCTCACAGTCTCACTGATGAGGCAAAACCATCTCCTTGTTTTTTTCAGCAGACCACCTGAAGTAAGACTCTTCCAGCATCTGTGGATATCATTTTGATTAAAAAAGTGTCCAGCTGAAACTTGCCCATAAATAGAACCTTTAGCATGAGGCACAGATTTTCCACTTGTAATTTTTTGGTGAAAATCAAGCCCAGCATTGTTATCAGTGCCCCTTACTGACCGAGATGTGGCCAATATCTCTGTCATCATCTTCTTCTATTAGCTAGTTCTCCATATGAGCATTTCAGTGTATCTCTCCATTTCAAAAGCAAAGCCAATCCAAATTTTATCCTATAAGAAAGACAGTTTTAAAAACAGTCCTGCATAAACATTATCCATTCTTTCCACCTGCCAGATCCCACCAGCAAAAGTTATGCATGGGAGGAAGCACAACTATAACAAAAATAAAAAGCCTCAGCACAAAATATCTAGGGTCTATGTGCTGTTGACCTTCAAGCAAAATTCTTTGTTAAAATTAACAGCGCTATGTGGCCGTGTGATCTTTCATAGTTGATTCTGCTGCTTCAGAAGAATGAGAATTACCTTTTAGAAAATTTTAATCTAGGCTTTCTCTGCATCAGAACCACTTGTTACAGCATCTGTGTTGTAGCAAGTTCTCATACAAAACACCACCGCTGTAATGCAGTAACACGCAGAGATCCCAGGGCTCCTCCTGAAGCCGTCATTTCAAGTACCCAAAGCAGCTCTGTCATGTAGGCATGGCAGCCATACAGAGGCCAGTGACTTGCTTCACAGGACTGGGACACAGCAGTAAGTCTTGCCACTGATGCTCATGTTGCACTCAAGTACCAAAGGCTTCTAGCAGCCAGACCCACTCTTTCCTAAAGAGGAAGGTGACTAAATGCCATGTCAAATGGAAAGTGGGTGTTAAGACCATAAACCAGCGCAGAACAAACTTGTGATTATGTGCTGTTCTTTGGCAGGCTACTGCTAGTAAACATGGAGGTTAATACTGAAGTAAACAAGACCAAAGAGAAATAATATACAACCTTAGGGCACTGGTCATTCATTTCTGGGTACCTTTATCAAAGAATCAATTAACACTCAATTCTGTTAAAAGATGCTCAGTGTGCCCTTGTTAAGTACAGAGTACTCATCTTTCAGCTCTAGATCATCTGTTGGCCTATTATGTGACCTTTGGCAACACTTACATTGCAAATTTTTCAAGATGGTGAATTTTACTCTGTGTTTGCAGTTCTGGGCACGGACCTGGCTAGATGCCACTCTAGCACGGCGTGGCTGAAAGTGCTCAGCACATAATAGGATTGTCCCTAAAAGGCCCAGGTATGATCTGTGCTAGCATTAACATGAGTTTCAATACTGACTTCAACAGCAACAGTTAGGACTCAGACGTCTATCAATTAGAAGAAATAAAACAAAACTGATCTTACCAGCTTACTAATATGTAGAACTGACAGGCACGTTCAGAACTGAATCCCATGGTACTTCTAGCACAACTTTCAGTCAAGTGTATCTCAATCTTTTAGTTGCTCTTTTTTCCTAAAACTGCACTTAATCATTATATGCTCTTTCTTCTTCCATTTTGCTTATACAAAATTAGCAGAAACTATTGGCAGCTATGTTGGTCATGCCAAAATTTTTATATAACAGGACTTGAAAGTGCCCATTTAGCTTCTTACAGGTGTACAGATACAGATTTGATATTAACACATAAAACAAACTGGCTAGCTTTTAAGTGTTGTTCCATTCTACTTCAAGCTAAAAGAGAGCTGGAAGAAAACTGATTCAGCAAATACTCTGTAGAATGTTGTTTTCATCATTAATGAAAATTCTGAAGTTTTTCAGATAGTTTTCAAAACCATTCTGCTGTAGACATGAAGGAAGAAAAGTTTGCTAAACTAGGTTCAGTCAGTTTATTAGCATATTGTGAACATAATATTAAGTAATATTTCAACAATGTTTTTAGAAAAAATGTTTCTGTTGCTTCATCTCTGATTAAAGCTTATGAGCTGCAGAGAACTAAACCAGAGCTTGGTGGTTTGCTTGATTAATTGCTGACCTTTTTATAGGAAATCCAATATTTAGCAGTTTATTTTGTGAACTTCTTTGACATAAGCAACATAATCTGATAATATTCCCCCCATGCTGCCTGAATACCTCTGTTAGAATATGGTATATATACAAAATGCAATCTGACTTGGTTATGATCCATTCTGATGAAACTGCCCTTAAAGATCAGGGTATAGACAAACCTGAACTGCCTACTCCTCTTGAAAGCACAATACAGTTTATTATATATAGTGTTTTTCTAAAACATTAAGACCTGTGTGGCTTTTACCCATGATTTCTAAAGTAGCACTATGGAGATTTGTTAGAAGTGCCAGCATTAGACAAATTTAAACATTGCCACTTGAATTTCTAACCAAAGTTAGCTGGACTCACTATAAATAATAAAGAAGACCTAAAGAGAAGCCCACTCTGGAGGAGTTAATTGTGAATTTGCCATTGATCTTAAAAGGGCCATCATTTACTCAATATTTATAAAGTTAGCATACTTGACTACATGCCCGTAGGTACTGAAACAGTGTTGTAGCTCCTTCAGTTATTTCATAGCAGACAGCATATGACAGCTACAGTAAGCACTGAGGGGTAACTAAGCAAAGGTTACCAGTGGTAAAGGTTGTCAGAAGAAATGAAAAGGAAATACTGGCTTTCCTGTAATTTACCTACTTGACAATTATGCTTAGGATTCTGAGTGGTGAATTAAATTCCCTCTTCAGCTTGACACTACCTGTGATTTGAGCTGTTGGTAGCAGAGAAATGTTACCCTGGCCAGCCCTGATGCATTCAGCCCTAGACCGACGTAGGCACCCTTCTACTGACCAAGCACAAGGGTTCCCCATCTGAATACCATCCTACAAACACTGGAGGGGAAAAGAAGCAGAAGCAAGAACTTTATTTCATTCGGTGCCTACAAAAATAAAAAGGCATTTTAATGCAACGCCTTGATTAATTCATTCTAAATGCCCTTTTAGCCAGACTACTTAACTCTATTGTGACAGGGAAAGTGCACAGTCCTGGAAAGGGTACCACATGCTATATTACCCTTAAGAAGTTCAAGTGGTGAACAGTGTATGTAAAAGCGTGGCAGGAGGGCATGTGTTAGATAATGACAATATTGACTTCAAGAGGTCTTAGGATACACATCTTTTTATTTACTCCTTTTATGAATGAGTTTTCGTTCATCATTTCAGTTCCAGTTGACATTCTGTAACTAAAATAGAGCAGAAGTTTTTCTCTTTTCTTTATAAATTGTCAACTGTGCTAACCTTGTCAAAAAGCCTGAAAGAATGTAATCAACATAACAACTTAAAGACAATATTGGCAGGCATTTAGATTGCACTTGGACATGTCCGGTAAATAAGTCTCCTACAGAAATCTATGGTCATCGATGGCAATATTCTGGTACCTACTAATGTTGTTCTTACATTTACAGTGTGAAATTACGAAGAAAACACAGATCTCGCTGCAGCAGGTGAAAAATAACACAGAAATAATATCCGACAAGAATGAGAAGCACATACTTGTGACTCAGGTGTCATTTAAATGCCCTGTACTTCCAGCATAAAGAGCGGCTACTCTCTATAATCTATACCCTACCGGCAGCGCCGCAGTGGCAGCGCCGGGATGCCCCGCTCCCTGTCACCCCGAGGCACCGGCGGAGCCCCGGAGAGCCCGCGGTCAGTGCCCGCCCTGACGGCCAACGCCGAGCAGCGGCGGCGGGGCCCGCCCGCACCCCCTCCTCCGGGATGGCACAGCACACGCCGCTGCCGCGGGTTAGAGCTCCTACAACCCCCTCCCTCTCTTTTCCCCCCCGTTTCGGCTGCAGTGCCCCCCTGGGGCTGCGCCCCTCTACCCGGGCACCCCCCTCTCCCCCCCCGCCCCGCCCCCCCCCGG